>WMKJ01000006.1:0-229496 GCA_009733715.1 Herpomyces periplanetae | reverse complement strand
CTTCTTTCCATGCATATATCACGGGTTACTTTACCCCACATTTTGATAGCGTAGGATGCAAAGGAATCTTCACTTGTACTCCTTATCATGGGCAAAGGGGCAAGGTAATGCCCAAAGTTGGGGATTGAGTGTTTCTCACATTGATCGCTACCAGATTGCTTTGGGACCTGTCAAGCGTACGGGAGCTCATCAATACTTTATTAATCCCATTGGCATTCAGTCAATTATCCTATCTGCTCAAGAGTTGACACCGTCCGCTCGCTTATTCCTGGATTCTCCAACGGCGTTTAGCGTGAACGTTAACCTTTCAGCCAATCCGAATTCTCCATCACCCTGTATTACATTTCCCATTTTACAAGGAATGGGTTTTGTTTCGGCCATTTACTCATTTGCTACACCACTTTTTCAGTCATCAGTATTCTTTCGCACTTTTACACCCGGACGTATCATAAATAACGGAAGAACGTTAAAATGCTATGCGCTTCTCGAAGATAATCATACATGGCTCATCTACCTAACACCACCACCCGCTCCAGGGTCACTCAATTTAGTTAATCCCACTACCGTTCATGGACCACCAAATTATTCGGGATTAATTCAGGTGTGCAAATTATCCGATTCAAGTAGTGAATGTGAAGATATTTATGATGGATCCAGCGGTAGTTTTGCGACATCTTGTAATCTTTCGGCCAACGTTTCGAAGTTGAGTTGTACGTATACTCTGGAATGGGATGTTACGGGTGATAATCCCTTATTAATGTTCGCTTTGAATCATCATTTATGCTCATTTGATTCAGACACTCAGGAATGCGTTCGACGTCCACTTTGCTTACAGACCACTACCAAGGGCTTGGCAACAGCAGTTCAATCCAACAAATGGAATTTGTGTGAGGAGTTACCCGAAGACATGGATTTCGCACCGTGGACTCCGGGATCAGGATCAGTTTCAAAGCTACCATACTCTACAATTAAATTGATCGGGAAGGTTGCGGCTCAAGAGTTAACACAGGATGTGCGCTGTCAAGCATGCCTTGATAGTATGTACTTTAGTGGGAAAGCTATGGCGAAATTTGCCATGATATTATACGTAACTCACGATGTTCTGCACGATGACCAATTAACCCAGCAAGGTTTAAGTAAGCTGAAAGACGCTTACAGTGAATTTGTGAATAACACGCAGCAGAATCCACTTACTTACGATGAAACGTGGAAAGGAGCAATATCTACGGCAGGAATCAAAGGTGATTGTGGAGCAGATTTTGGTAACTCCTGGTACAATGATCACCATTTTCACTATTCGTATTTTGTATTCACAGCTGCCCTTATCGGATATATTGACAAGGAATGGCTACATGAGAATAATTCTCGCAATACCAGATGGGTAAATACGCTGGTGAAAGATTATGCTAATTCAGTAACGGATAATCAGTTTCCCTTCTCTCGGTCATTTGATTGGTATCATGGCCATAGTTGGGCCAAAGGACTATTTGAAAGTGCCGATGGTAAAGATGAAGAGAGTACAAGTGAAGATTCCTTTGCATCCTACGCTATCAAAATGTGGGGTAAAGTAACCCGTGATATATGCATGGAAAGAAGAGGTGATTTAATGCTCGCAATTCAAGCCAGAACTTTCAATTCCTACTTTTTAATGACAAGTGATAATAAAGTTCAACCTCCCGAGATCATCGCCAATAAAGTTACAGGCATCCTATTTGAGAATAAAATTGATCATGCTACATATTTTGGTGAAAACATCGAGTACATCCAGGGTATTCACATGATTCCCATCAACCCGTGTACCGCTTTGATCCGACGCAAAAAGTTCGTTGAAGAAGAATGGAATACTTATTTTAACGATCATCGCGTCGATAAAATTGAAGGCGGATGGCAAGGCCTCATCTACGCCAACCTTGCCCTGGTCCAGCCACACTCCGCCTACTCCTACTTTGCCAAGTCCGACTTCGCCCCCGCCCACCTCGATGGCGGTGCTTCTCTCACGTGGTACTTGGCATACACCGCTGCTCTCGACGTGGCTGAGTCGTCTTCTTCGTCCAGCACTTCGTCCACCGATGACTCATCGCCCTCCGATGATGATTCTGCCTCTCCTGCCGCACCGCCACCGCCACCGCCACCGCCGCCACCCCTTCCTCCCAAGCATCGACCTCATCATCATCATCCACCTTCATGTCCATTTATGTAGATTTGTTTCGTTTGATTGATACGCGTTGACTTATTTTAACCCTTCTAAAATTGCACAGACATGGGTATACTGGAAGTACGTATTTCTAGTTGTAATTTCCTCCGCACGAATAAAAGTTTGGTTTCTTGTTTTCACGCTATGGTAACTTTACCGATTGGGGTTTGTAAAATGCCCTCTCCCTCACCGCTAGACCCGTTTAGTGGGCAGGGGGAATGACGCGGGAGGGATCAGCAGGGAAAGATAGCTGAAGAAGTCGGCACGCGTATATTATCAATCGTTATCTTCGTCAGAGGAAGCGGCAAACATGTCGACGGCGCGGGGACGAGGGGGTCGAGGGTGTGGTTTAGCAGGAGGAGGTGACGAGTTTCCTGATTCCGGATCATCGGGAAGCCGTACGCTATCAAGAACAGGATGTGAAGGAGACGTTCCACGGGTTGAAACCTTTGAGGGAGAGCCGGGTTCCCGGTTCGAGGTACAGGATGGTGAAGGGTTAGAAACTTCAGAATCCGAATTGCCGTCCGTGGCGATATCATCGTCACATGCGTGCATACTCACGGGTTTCCAGCGTGAAAATGTCTGGCATACATTCTCGCGAGCACGCGCACATTCAGTGTCCCCGGATTCTGATCCAACAATACCCGCGCCCGTATGTAAATCGGTTCTGTGAGACGAACTACGAGTTGCACCCGTAAACGCCGTCACCATATATTCGTGACCTTCCGTTGTAAAGGTAGACCAGGTCTCCCATAATCGTAATAGTTCATCAATACTGCGTCGCCATTTTTGTGCTTTTAAACGTCCCCACTGGTATTCCTTGTCTAGGCGTCCTAATTTTTCAAATGTTGCGTGAGCCCGTAATCCCGTTTCGAATAAATTTCGGTATCGCCATGCTCCCGTTACTCCACATGCACTGGACGCTGCTAGTATATCCGATACTACGTAAAGTCCTACTAACTGAGACGAAGAAACGTTCGAATTGCGTAACGTCGCTTCACCTCCTCCCGTCGTTTCTCCCTCCCATTTAGTATGCGTCGTCATACTCATTGTCTTTGCCGTTGCCTCTTCCCCCCAATTCTCCGTATACATCCGCTTTGCTGCACACTGATTAAATGGCTTTTCAACGTTTAAAAGTATACACCGCACAATTTCCTCCGCCCCACTTTGAACATGAGATATTGCGAATGCTGTTATGCGTGCTATATCCACTTTACGAAGCGTCGCTATGCTAGACGGTAATCTCGTTAACATGAACGTAAGTTTTGCCTTGTTCAACGGATTTAAATATGTAACTCGAACTTCTGGTCCAGGATCATCATACCGATATGATCGTGAATGAGGTCCATATATATTGCTACTGCTACCACCTCCACCTCCACCACCCGTACCTCCATCGTCGGAAAACTCATCATTTGATGAATCATAATCCCCATCACTAACAAACTCTTCTATGGCCGTAACATACTCATATTTATTCGAAGATTCTGGTGCTACCCAAGCGCTACCATTATCAAAAATCGCATAAGTCTGTCCTTTCCTAACCCGATGTTCCATGCCCCATGCTAAACACCACAATCTCCATCGATAGTATACTCCACTTGCAGATCGTGCATCCCAAAGCCATGCCCATCGGGGATCATTTTGAATTTTGGGCCGAGCCATCAGCAACGCTTCGAATTCCGCTCCGTACTTTGTCACTGCTTCAACAGTTTTGTGAATCATAATAATTTCTCGTATATCTTCCGGTACACTAACGTGTACAAGTGAAGTATAGTTGGATTGTGGGCGATTGGCCGTAAATTTATCATAATGGAAAACGCTACCGAATCCCTTTTTGTGAATTGATCCTCGTCCTGAAATTCGGGATCGTGAATTATTCATAGGTCTAGCGCCAAACGGTAAATTAGCCACAACAGAGTTAAGCGGTGCATTAGCCATTGCTAGACCTGTTGATAGGTGTCGACTAATGCTTAACGTGTAGCCTAAGCCTAAATAAGTTCCTTGAATTGCTGAAATTACTGAATCAATTTCACTGGATGAAGTTTCTGGATTAATTATTGCGTAAGCTGTATTACTACGACGCTCTGCATAGTTAGTGCGCGACATTGAAAAATTTGAATAAGTATTAGTCCGACCCGGTGTCATGGAAGGCTCAAAGCAAACCGAATGAAAGTTAATGCGACCTTGCAGTAATTCTTTAACGCCACTAAGACTAAGGCATGGTGGTAAATTGGATAGTTTCAGGATAACCTTAGCAACGTTAGGTTCCGTGGGTGAACTATCACCATGGCCAGTTAGCTTGGCTAATTTATCATCGTTAGGAGCAGAATCCGGGTCATTGGGATCAAAATTTGTGTCATTATCCGTATTCTGTAAAGCAGATAATACGCTAACAGGATTTAGAGAAGGTTTATGACCATACTCATGAGCACGACGTATTAAGGAGCCGTCAACCGTGCGCTTTCGACCGAATAGGCTTGGATCAGTGGGTGCACGGGGGAGAAAATTTCTGTCTCTTCTATCAATATCAACTGAGGGCAAGTTCTTTCGTGAACCAAGCGTAAAATGCCGCTTTGAAGCTTCACTAATAACAGGTCTAAAAGAAGGGGGAGTAAGGCCTATCTTCCGTGATCGGCATCTTGACGATGAAGCAACTGGTATGGAAGATGTAGACGAGCTAACTGAAGCTGCCGTAGGCAAATGAGAGTCTGTAGCATGGTAGGAAGTTTCTGAATCAATCCCCGTATCACCAAAACTTCGAAGAAAGTCTTTAAATACAGCTGCGGTTTCGGCTTCCTCTCGCGTTCGCTTAGCTTCGGCCTCTGCCTTTAATTTTTCGTAACCTGACTGACGCTTAGGAGCTTTCAATTTCCACGCTATTTGCGTATAATCCGGATTAGCAGGAAATTCCTCATCCATGCTCAACACTATTATCATAAAGCAAATTTCGCACGATCCAAGAACCAAATTTGTTCGTCCACACACACACACTCACTCACTCACTCACTGTTAACAAAGTGAGTGCACGCACGCGTACAAACACATTTAATGGTTTGGTCGTTCACGAACAACGATTAAGTTAAACCATAGAACTGAATTTAAATATTCTTATCAATCGTCATCCAGTTATTATGTCGCGTCCACATTGGGCGGCACGTGTACGGAAAAAGTCTGCACTGCCACTCACGTGATTCTGTCACGTGAGTGGCAGTGGTTCGGGATGTATTTCGTACGATCAAGATTTAATGAGCATGAGAATGGGGTGGAGATGGTTGAATTAACAAGTTGACAATTAAATATACACGTAAAGTGAAAAAATTGTATTGGGATAAAATTTTGTCTATTTACGCGCGGTGGGGTGGAATCGAGAGGATAAGATGAGAGACAATAGTGATAAATATTCGGTGATTTTACCGACGTATAATGAACGAAATAATTTGGCCATTATTGTTTGGTTGCTGAACCGAGTTTTTACGCAAAAGTCAGTTAATTGAAACTTTGAAAGTGGAAAACTTACTAGTTAAAGGCTAACCTTTTAAAAATGAGGATGAAACGGATTAACATGAGAGTAAATGATGTATAGTTCACTAGACTGGGAAATAATTATCGTGGATGATGCTTCGCAGGACGGAACGCAAGATGTAGCTAAACAGCTACAACATATTTACGCAGAAAGAATTCTACTTAAACCTAGAAAGGGAAAATTAGGTTTAGGATCGGCCTACGTCTACGGGTTAAAATTTGTAACGGGGAATTTTGTAGTGATTATGGACGCAGATTTCTCTCATCATCCAAAATTTATCCCGCAAATGATCGAATTACAAAAAGCGGGAAATTATGATATAGTAACGGGTACACGATATGCCAAAAATGGTGGAGTGTATGGATGGAATTTAAAGCGAAAGTTAATAAGTCGAGGAGCCAATTTATTCGCAGACGTAATACTCGGACCTGGTATCAGTGATTTAACAGGAAGTTTTCGCCTATACAAAACCAATGTTCTTCAAAATGTAATCAATCAAACCCAAAGTATGGGTTATGCATTCCAAATGGAATTAATCGTACGCGCCAAAAAACTAGGCTACCGCATAGCCGAAGTTCCCATAACCTTCGTCGATCGCATTTACGGTGAAAGCAAACTCGACGGCGCAGAACTCATCAAATACGCCCAAGGCGTGAAAAATTTGTGGCTGAGCGTATGAGGCGCAGTCCGTGCGCCACAGGGTGTTGTCATGTGCCCGGATAATAGTCTCGCCGACAGGTGTCGAGGAACCGGTCGTAGTCCACGTGATTTTCGCAGAAGATTTTTTGGATTTTCACTTCCGCGTTGCGACGTTTTTGCGATAGGCTGATTCGATTTTGAAAATCTTCATACTGCAAAATCTCTATCCAGCTATAAAACAAATCAACTTTTCCAATGCGACGTAACTGGGTTTCTAGATGCTTCAATTTTTCATCCATTATGTCCGGTGGCAATATTCTCCATACTACCCAGTGTCCTGTTCCAATAGACGTATCGGACCGTAACCAGAACACCATTATCATGTTCACATCAGCCCAGCTGATTATACTTTGTTCAATTAGTCTTGTTCCTTGAATAATTGAAAAGTAATCCAGTTCAAAATCTCTTGTTTCCATTAAATGACCTGTTTTCCGCTTGAAGAAACTTCTTAGCATATTGGGTAAGATGCAAGATTTGTATAAATAACTATCCTCTAAACTTGAAGAGTATCTTAATATTTCATCCGGTCGTAATGATCTTGACATTCGCACTACCAGCTCTTTTGACGAAAATCCCAAAAATATTCGCCATAATAAAGGATTACATAGGTGTCCATTTTTTCGACCAAAGAAAAAACACCGTGGCCATTTCCATAGCGTTTGCATTATAATAGAATCCATAAGTAACAGAGATGTTCGACTAATTGTTATCTTGCAAATCTCGCTCCATGAAGATATTGATGCATCATAAGTATAATTTTCATATCCTGGTAATCCAACCGATGCACAAAGTAGTGCGTAATAAATAGGTAAAACTGTGTACATTCTCCATGCTAGTAAAATTAACGCTATAAGATTCACCATGAACGTCATTAAAAAGATAAATATTTTATAAGAAACTGGATGCAAGTCCAAGTGCAAAAGGTAAATCTTCGATGGTGAGAAGGATGAGATTAACGGCAAATATTTGGGATGAGCTGGCTCAAGACGATGTAAAGAATCGTGTGATGAGTTGGTTGGACGTGAACGAAGGGACTTTAAACCCAAACTCATGTATTTGCGCGCCATCCTCTCCAGAAATGCATACACCCGAGGCAAAATTACCCCAAAAACGGTCAGGGCGGTGAAGTATGGGATAAAAATATTCCCGATTAATACAATTAACACAACAATCCGACGTATAAATCAACGATTACGCACACGAACGAGAGCATGCTAAGTATCATTGCTGCCGCGTGCCAAACCGAAGCAGAACTATACTGCCGCAACACTGCGTATGTATGTATATGTGGGTGTAGGCGTAGGTGCAGGTTTAAGTGCGTGTGTGTGTATATGTATATGTGGATGTAGGTATGTGTATATGCGTATACGTACGTGTGTGTATGTATATATATATATATGTGTGTGTGTGTGTATATCTGTTTGTTGAACCCTCCGTTCCCGTGTCGTTACAAACTTCCTCGACATCTGCTTGCATCTTTCTTTCTTTATAGCAGCCCGTCGAATCAGCCTGCCTCGATTAATTGATCATCTCACCTACACTTTCACCACTCCTCACCTCAAATGTTGAGTTTTTCAATTCATAAACATGGAATTATCCCAACGTGATTGCGATAATGCTCCACACCCATTTCTTCCCAATACAATTTTCCAACTTAAACCATAAAATCACTATTCAAAAATCCCTTTTAATACCCATACTACCTTTACAGTAATAAACCAAACCAATGATTCACTATACTTGTTAACTCAGAATCTTTGAAAATCTCTTCAACAGAAAACATTTTTCGCGCGTTAAAATTCTCCAATTCAACCACGTGACCCACGAGCCCCCTCACGTGATAACCACCACGCGCAGTGAGTGAAAAATATCGCGACGTTCAAGTTTTGTGGTTTCTCATGTTTTCAAAGAATTAAGAATGTAGGCTATACTTGTTTATCGTTTAAATTTTTTAATTTAAAAATGTTGTTAATGCAGAGTAACAAAAATTTTACCCTTCAATCCATTGGCTCTTTCGTGTTAAAATCATGTTTTACACCTTCTCCCTGTTTAACGAGTTACGCTACTTCGGCTTCTTCTCAACGATGGAAAGATCGCCAATCAAAAGATTTTTATACGCGTAAAGCAAAAGTAGAAGGATTAAAAGGTCGAGCTGCTTTTAAATTATTACAAGTAAGTAATTCCACATCACAGGGTGTTGTGCTGTACTTTGTGCAGGGCTAAGGCATAGGGCTAGCTAAATGAAAAATACAAATTGTTCAAGCCTGGTCTTACGGTGGTCGATTTGGTAAGTTAAGTATGCAAGTTTTGTATAAGTTCAAACCATTGTTCGATTTGTACATCAATAACGTTAATCAGGGTTTTGCGCCTGGCTCATGGTCTCAAGTTGCCGTATCCTGTACCTCACCTGGTGGTAGAGTAATTGGTGTAGATGTGCTTCCTGTGCAACCACCGCGTGGAGTTTCAAGTATACAAGGTGACATGCTATCACCTCATGTACAAGCTGAAGTTCGAGCGTACCTTGAAAGTCGTGATAGAGGCCGATTCCGGTCATCAACAAGCTCTACAACCATTTTCGACCAATCAAAGCAAGCAATCGAGTCTAGTGCATGTGTAGATCGCTCGACTGGCCGATTAGTCGATATTGTGTTAAGTGATATGTCCGCACCTTGGTTACAAACCGACGGTTTTTATTCGAACAGTATTAGTGACCCGTATAATAGGATGATAAACACGAGCGGTAATCCCTTTCGTGATCATGCCTGCAGTATGGTCAGTATATTACCAAAATACATTATCGTATTGACTCTTCCATTAATTCACCACTTTAGGATCTTTGCATGGCTGCCCTAACATTTTGTTACGATAATGTACGTCCCGGTGGCCATTTTGTGTGCAAATTCTACCAGGGTGTAGAAGAAAAGCTTGTCGAATCCCGATTGCGCAAGCTATTTACACGGGTTCATCGTGAAAAACCTTCGTCCAGTCGAAGTGTAAGTTGTGTCGAGTCCCAATAAGCAGGGGCTATTTGATCGTACGAATTTTGAGTCAATGCTAAATAAACACACGCATATACTTTTAGGAATCACGAGAAGCTTATTTTGTCGCATTGAAGCGAGTTAGCACAATTACACGGGACGAAGTGTTGCGCGAACTAAACTGATTTGCAATAAGCATAAAAATAGAGAGTTTTTATTTAAGCAGGTTGACAAGGCCATCTGCAATCGGTTATACATTTGAGACACCAGCATTGCGTTTATTGCGTTTCAACGGCGAAAATTGAAAGCCATCACTAGCCGTTATAACATTTGCTCGGGTTGACTTTTGTAGGATGATGGAGCTGCGAAAACCTTTTCCAAGTAACAGTCCCCTTCCTGGAATTGGCTTAGAAGGTAAACTCGAATTATCACCATCTTGGCCGTTTCTCGCATCGTCTCCATTATCATCGTCAAACAAGGTCTTAACTGAACGAGCTGCTTTCGCATTACGTCGACTGGGTCGCACCAATGTCGGTAGTTGTGGTGATTCTTGAAGAAATGAATTAAAAGTTAATAGAGACTTCCGCGTAGATTTCATAGGCTTTGCGACACTTGGCTTCAATTTTGGAATAAGTCGGGCTTTCTTCGAATCAAGAGGCCGTTGATCCGTGTTCTCATTATTTTCATCGTTACACTCAGGATTTGGACTTCCTAATTGACTAATTTTACCATCTTGAGCTGTTGAATTTATCTTGGAACATGTTGTTTCGGCCAGTGGTTTGATCAAGCACACATCGGCCTCTTCATTACCATTGATGTTACTGACGCGCGCAAGAAACGGAGTAATTGAAAATGTTGACTTATCCCCCACATTCGCGCTCGTTAACCGTTTACAACGTTTGCTGGCTTGTTCCATACCCGGTGTACCCATGGTAATATCAGCAGTGTCTTCCATATTAGCAGTCGCCCGCTTGCGTTTAAGCTGCTTTTCCTTATCCTTTGAGACAGCTGCGGCTTTCTCGCGTTCATCATCCAGACTTTTTTGTGTATCCTTTAACTTATCCTTGGTTGTGCGTAACTTGGTTCGAAATGCCCCGAGCTTTTCTTCGAGGGCCTCTTTTTTACTTTCCCATGTGACCTTTGCTAGGGCTAATTCTTCTTCTGCTTTCTCACGATTTTTCCTTTCACTTTCCAAATCCTCCTCTAATCGACAGACTCGTTGTCCAATTTCGGTTTCGCTAGTATCTCTTTTAAGTGCATTGTTACGCAGCTCCGCAAGCTCATGCTTTACTTTTTCATGTGATAGGCGTTCTTCTTGGAGTTCCTTTTGGAGTTGTTGTTTTAACTTTTCATCGGCCTCACGGTCTTCACAGATTTTTCTGTTCAAAGTCTCAACTTCATCGAATTTCCGTTTTTCCGTAGCCAATTCATCTTGGACCTTTCGAAGCTCAGCATGCCTACACTCAACTTCCTCGGACTTTTCACTTAACAACTGTGTTTTACCCGTTAGTTCACCCTTTAACTTGCTAATTTGTTCCTCTAGCGTTAACTTTTCATGCCAGAGTTTCTCTGTATCACTAGCTTGAGCTCTCCAATGGTCGACCTCCGGTTTCAGCTTAGATATTTCACGCTCCAACGCTAATTTCTCCCCAACAACTTTCGATGTATCGGATGATAAACTCTGTAGGGCACTTATTTCCGTACGCAAGATATCATTTTCCTGCTTCAGCTTTCTATTCTCATATTCAAGTTGTTCGGTAGCCATACTCAGATGTTCCACCTCATCTTGTACTGCCGACAATTTATTTGTAAGCCTATCGTGCTGTCGATTATTTTTTTGTGATTGCTCTATCAAATCATCATTTATTTGTTTTAGTACCAATCGTTTCATGGCAAGCTGCCGTATTTCCTCATCCTTCACTATGCATTCTACACTCCATGATTTATTTGAATAATCCAATTCTTGTCGTGCTGTCTCCAACGCGCCACTCAAAGAATCCGTCGCAAAATCTCCAGAACTATTCATTTTGCGCATCTTTAAAAAAAATTAATTAAACAAGTGTAATCCGGCAAACTTTTCCCTTCAATTTCCTCCTCGTAGGTCCAAATCCCAGTTTTTCTATACACATTTCTTCTGAGCTGAACTTTGTTTGCATACAAATATTGGCCGGGCAACCGTCACGCGAGGGTCATCCGTTCTGTGGCTTTTACATTGTGGCTGGTTTAGTGGCAGTGCAATGTGGCAAGTGTATTATGTAATCTCGATTTCGTGATTGGCATTTTTTCGGTAAGATTTTTATGAAATTTGAACCTTTTTTGAATTAAACACGTTTCTATCGACATTTTCTCTTTTCTTGAGAATGTTTTCACTTTATATTTTGTTCACGTTTATATTAACGTTTGTGGTTAAGGGTATTTATATTGGTGATGGTTCTTTCAAAACACTTTCATCTTTACCTTCTCCCCTCGATATCACTTCGAGAGAATTTGTACAAATTTCGTCACGCATGAGAGATTATACGTTTGTTGTGCTGTTTACGGAAGATGATAACAGTTCAACATGTAAAACTTGTGTTCAGATTAATGGGGTGTGGAAATCAATGGTCAAGTCTTGGAGGGAAACAGATCCAAAAAGCCTTTCCAGAATTGTATTTGCCGTTCTCCGTCGCAAACGCGGAGAAGAAATTTTTCAAAAAGTGTGTGCAATATCCTATTCATATACTACAATTTGCTAAGGTTAAATTGGTTTTAGTTACAAGTGAGCACTGTGCCTAATGTAGTCGTGTTTCCGGCTACCGAAGGGCCTATGAAATCGCCTGACATAACTCCCTTCAGAATTGACCTGTCCGACCGGTAAGCCAAGTGGTTTTGTTAACGTTGTCTTCGATATGGTTGTTTTATTTGTCTCATTATACTAAGTCATTACAACAGAATTAATACAGCTGCAAAATTGGCTCAAATTATATCAGAAGCCATTCCCAATTCCCAACATCCTATTCATGCTCGCGTGGTTAAGCCAATTGGTATGATCCCGTTTGCTGTGTCAATCGGTTTATGTGTCGCCTTGACAATCTTCTTCCGATCGCATTTTATCACCATGGTCAGAAGTAATACTTTATGGAAATTTTTAACATACTTTATGATCTTGATCTTCATCGGTGGTTTCATGTTTTCTGTTATCCGGAAAGTTCCTTACATGACAGTTAACAACAAGAACGAACTCGTTTATATATCATCGGGGTTTCAAAATCAAATTGGCATTGAATCTCAGATTATTTCTATCCTGTGTCAGTATTCCTTTTCTTGAAAACGCTTCCATCTCCTCACTAATTGTGATGTTTCTAGACGCCTTATTGTCCATGGCTTTCCTATACCTCTGTCGCGCGAATCTGAATGCATCTGCATCATCTAATTCAAACGTATACCTCATAATCGTCACCATAGCTATCTATCTTGCTCATTCATTGCTCGTCTCTTTTTTCTCTCGTAAAAGTTCCGGGTATCCTTTTTTATTTCCACCCTTTTGATTGGGCTTTGGGCCATTCCCTTCCTGGGGCAACTTTGTTGGCCTTTCCATTTACCCGTCTAAACCTTTTGCATTATACGTTGTACTAACTGTCAATTTACACCTTTTACTATCCGTTAATTGTACTGGACGTACGGCAAGATATACACGTTCGGTGTAGTGAACACGACTCACCTGAGCAAGTTTCCTTTTATATTACAGTCTTAACTAACTTGATATGTCTCACCCAGTTGGAAATTCATTTAACGTACATTCTTTCAGTCTGAATTTGTGTTCCATTTGATTTTGGAATGGTGTTCACTGAATGAGTGAACGTTAATTGATGTGTATAGTGTAAAAGTGCACCGTTATACAATGATAAGAGACATGGTGCGTTTTAATACACAGTGTCTTCCTTAGTATAAAATGGAATCATGAATGTGTGGTTATATCGTATTTGCACATCTTGATAATTTTGCTTGTAAAACTCAGTGCATCTTACTCAAGTTTCACCACGATTTTATATGTTCACGAATAAACGTGATAGGTGCGTTATGGAATTGTATAAATACATGCCAAGTTGACCAGATTACTTCTGTCATTCAATTTTTGGCTTTGCTTGAATGTTTCAATTGATGAATCTATGTTAATAACTGTTAATTTTGGAAATATTTAGTAAGTTCCAGCATGAGAACTCTTATACATCAAACACGCCCACGTTAACATTAGCAGAATATCAGTGTCAATGTCACAAATAACTCGGAATGCTTCAAGACCTACGTCTGTTTTTTCCAACGGTATGACGGAATTCCGATACAGAAGATTTACAGGATCATTACCTTTATCGCCAACCAATTTTTACGCTGGAGATGCGTCACTGCATAATTTAGCAAAATGGCGATCAAAGTTGGCATATTGGCAGTGTCAAGTATGTAAATCATATTACCCACTTAGCGTAACCCGACGTTGCCTTCACGATGGACAATATTTTACGGGACGAACTGATCATGATGGTATATGTAAATATAATTCATACACCAACATTTACAATTTTACCAAGGGTTCATCATTAAATTTTCACGATGAACTTAGTGAGCGTCCGCCGTTGCCACCGCCCCCTTACCAGTCAAGCACGTGAAGTGCCGCACCGCTATGCGAAGATTAGTCAGAGGACCCTCGTTTATGACGTCATAGAAATGAACACGTGTGTTCTCACGTGATGTGTGTGGATAAACGGCAGGTGAAAATTTTTGAAGTTTTGTTTGAGTAGTTTGTCAATGTCAAGGACTAGTTTTTTATCAATATGATTAACCCGACGTACTTAGCACGGGTAACAAGATCGTGTGAGTAGATGAATTTTAATTGATTTACATTTAGAAAAATAATATTTACTGTGATATTTTACGCGAGTATAGCTACGAGCTGGGATGACGCGAAAAAACGGGTTTTCCATGCGTATAGAAGATGGTTACGTGCAGTAAGTCTTTACAAACTAAGTCTGAATGTTAATTATTAAATAATTGTAGATGAAGAGCATATTAACGATATATTTAGGCCCCCGAAATTCAATCTATGTACACGTTACCGTTTCCCATTTATAAGATTCGCCATCGTATAAGACGAGAATTTGAAATGAAGCGTTACGTGGCGGATTTGCAAGTAGTAGACACACTACTAGCGCATTCGGATCGGGAATTTCAGGTACAGTATTGATTTTAGAGATTTTTTGAGCTCGCAGTTATGTTAATGTGTATAGTTCTGAGCTTGATAAACGTTAACTCTAATTATGTGCATGCGAGTGTACGTGCGGGGAATAGGAAACAATGAATTATTGGAAGCAGTATTGTCATATTCTCAAGTACTTTGACGATGAGGAAGTTGGACAGAAGTTACCGCGAAACTTCATTCAAGCTTTTCTTCAGGTAACTTAAGCATTCCATATTTTTGCCAGTTAACGATTAAATCGGGCAGTTTTTAATCACAATGGACATTTAGGGGCGAAATTAACCCGGTAATTACTAAGACGTAGTAGCTGCGGTTGATCGGTCTTCGTATCGGTGTTTTCCAGCGGTAAATTTGTCGATAACTACGTCGCAAAGATCCATCAAGTTATCCAAACCCTTAATTAGAACGTCTCGTGCAAGAATATTATCTGTGTATATAGTTAAGTTAGCCGTGCTACGGATTAACGGGCTAGCATGCCAATGTGACGATGTGTGTATGTGCAAGCCTACCGTATGTTTGAATGCGCAAGTTTAACTTGGCTTCAGCGGGGTGCGGTATAGCATAGCCGCAAAATTCAACGTTAGGACTGTAATAGTTATGTGTAAGTTATAGTCGATAATGCTGGCAATATTTGCGTATACCGCACATACTCTTGCATGATCATCCAACGTAGCGCATTTCCCAAGGTATGATCTTCGTGTCGAATTTCGAACGATACAGCGTCTGGTTGATCGCCAGGAAGCATGTGAATCTTAGGTGAGTCAAATTCTCCATCAGTTTCGAAATAATTATTCTCCTACGTTTAACATCAAATTAGTGAATTGGTCAGTAATAGCCAACACATATCACGTACATTGGTATAATCCGTCTCGTTCGGTTTATCTTTATTTAGCTGTGAAGAATCATTTAGATTATTAGATTGAGAATCTTCAACGTTAACGGACGAATCTATCTCCATGGCATCATTAATCTCTTCATGCTTCTCATCCTCTACTTCATAATCCAGTGTATCATTATCAGGTACACCAGTATCAGCAATTTCTTCATCGCTCACATCATCTGCTTGATCACTTGCAACACCGTATCTTTTTGCCATGGTCAATTCGCTTTGCTCCGTTTACTTTATCCAAGCTCCTCCTCCACATACAAATAAAACTCCCCAAAAAATATGTGTTGTAAAATTTAGATTTCACCACACCGTTAGTGCACTGCGACAAAAGTTGAGATGTCACGTGATAGGTATGACGGATACTCACGTGAGAAGAACGAATGGAAGCTCAAAAGCGACGAAAGTTTGAATGATTAAAGTTAGTATGTATGCTTGATGAAGGTTTGGAGTTTGGTTAGGGTTTGCACTAGCAAACGATTTAGTATAATGGCGAATTTAATAAAAGATGAAAGTGAACGGAGCAGAGTTAAGACTAATGAAGATATTAGAACGGAGGTACTACACGTACGGGCGCCGATGGTGGGGCGGATAATGGCAGCGGGTACAGCGGCGATGTTGGATGATTGGCATGTGGAATGGTTTACGGAGACGCAGGATTACGCTAATTTATTGCGTGCAGCAAACCAGTTGCGCACGGACAATACACCAGTTGCATTTCCAACAGAAACGGTATACGGATTAGGCGCTGATGCTACACGTGATGAAGCAGTCCAGGGAATTTTTAGGGTCAAAGGACGCCCGAGTGATAATCCACTGATAATCCACGTTCACAATTTAAATCAATTACGCGGGTTATTGGAGTCAAAAGATCAGCGTAATACACAAGAGGATGTAATCCCGAGCATATACCATACGGTAATACGAAGATTTTGGCCGGGACCGCTAACGATTATCTTACCTTTACCCAAAAGTCCCGTACAAAAGTTATCACATGTAGCAACAGCAGGACTGAATACATTTGGCGCACGAATGCCATCATCTCATTTAAGTTTACTTTTGTTAAAGTTATGCGAACGACCGTTAGCTGCACCATCAGCTAATGCGTCAACTCAACCCAGTCCAACACAAGCTGACCATGTAATGAAAGATTTAAGAGGAAAAATCAATATTATTTTGGACAGTGGAGGAATGTGTGAGGTTGGCGTTGAATCTACAATTGTCGATGGATTATCCGAAGATGGGCCAATAGTCTTGCGACCGGGAGGTGTTTCAATTGGCGCGTTAAGAGAATGTCCAGGATGGGAAAATGTGCGTATGGCATTTAAACGGAAAGATTATTCCATTGATCAACAGGATAGTGTGCTTAATAGTACACCACGCGCACCGGGAATGAAGTATAAACACTATGCACCTAAAGCGAGGGTAATACTTTATGAAAAGTATACAAAAGCCAAACCTACATTAACCCTTTTACAAAGTTTGGGTACCATTAAACGTATAGGGTTTATACGTACTAAACGTTGGACCGTGGGTGTTAACCTGGAGGGAATAATATTGGACCATTCACGGGAAAATCACGATAAAATAATGTCTAAGGGTTCAACGTGCGGTAATTCCAATTCCCAAGATAATTGTACACTGGATGAAAGTGTTACAAGATCCGATCCGTTAGCTGAAGAGTATACCCCTACACGTGTAGGTAGTATTAAATTACGCCCAGATGATTCAACACGTATAGAAATATGGGATATAGGACTTGGGGACAATCCAAGTACGATAGCTCGAGGAATATTTGCATCATTAAGAAGTATGGATGATGTGAAAGTTGACGTTATACTAATCGAAGGTATTGATACAAGAGATGAAAATTCCCTTGCTTCATCTGTAATGAATCGTTTGCGAAAGGCTGCGGAAATGGATCATTAAAACCTCCGGCGCACACCCCGTGACTCCGGGGAATGAGTCAGCAGCAAAGTAAAATGGAGACGCGTCGAGATGCGGGAAAATTTTCGAGGGGCAACTTACCATTGACTTTTCAGTTTGTACTTTGTTCTGGTGAAGGACAGTTGAGTTTGTTGATTTAACGATACGGGCAAAATGGCGCCCTCGAATAAAGTTTGTGTTTACTCAGTAATAGGTCTGTTAACATCGTGGGTATGAGTAAGTCTGTGTGTGTGTGTGGGCAGGAGGGTGTACATGTGTCTATGATTCAAATGTGTTTATGAACGTTTACGTTCAAAGGTGTGTGTTTGAACCAGTTTAGAATTGAATTAACGAATTGCGTGAACCCGAGTGAGAGGGATTGTGGACTGGGATGTGGGATACAGATTTGAAAGCGGTCACGGATGAAGCCGTCCCGAATTACTTAAATTCGTTAAAATTCAACCAGAGTCACTGGTTGGGTGATGTACGGTTAAGTATTACGGGAGCTATGATACTCGTTGGGGCATTGACATTTTACGCGGATTGGAAAGCCAACTGGCCGACAAAAAATGCACCTTGGCTACCCATTGCTGTAGCAGTTTACTTTGGCTTGAACGGGATTTTGAAGCTGTGGACGTGGTTTGTCGAGCGTGGCGTAATGTATTCAGGACAGCGAGATGGTATACAAGTGAGTCTGAAACGGTGGAACAGGTGTGGAATATAGATGTACACGCGTACATTAACCAAAGAACAATACGGCTAAGTCAAGTGTTTTATACATCTCTATAGATTACCATTTCATCGCACTGCCGGGCTCATGAACCAATTTATCGACTCAGTGTAACCGTAGTTTCGAAATTGTCACACAAGGAACAATCAAAGGCCAAGCGTGAAGGTGATGATAAGGTACGAGACGCATTGGCTGGGACAACGACAATATTGAACATTTCAGCACCATTTTCCCAATGGTTCACGGATGATGGATGTTTTGTCGCGCTACCATTACAAAGGTGGATTGCATCGTCAATTCCGTTTATCGTCGACTTTGATCCACGATTTAAGTCAACGTCTAGTAATGATCATTTGCCACTAAATGCGAGTAATGATGATGTTTCACCATTATTAGCTGGAGCAAGCGGATCATCTGTAATTATAACGGACCAAATTAACGAGAATACAGCCAAACCCAAACAATCAGATACGCCCAAACATGATAATGATGTATCAGCAGGGTCTGCTAAGCGGCGGCGTCCCAAAAAACACAATAATAATGGAAAGTAAAGTACATCATCGGCGGATAGTGTAAAGTTAGTTAAATTAGCTAGGTTAACAAGGTATAGCATTAATTTATTTCATTTTACAACCACTTGAGAATACAATGACGAGTAAGTGAGGCTAAACTTACCCAGACTATAGAGGTGTTGGATTTAAGAAATAATTATCGAGCATTTCACGAACAATAACTGCAACAGTCTCGCGAGAAATATTTTGAGAATCGGCATCGCGACAAATGCGATCCAGCACAGCCAAGAAGGCGTGGCGAAGGGCAGGCGAAACGAGTGAAAGTGGCGGTGGGGACGGATCACGGGATGAGTCTGGGTAACGTGACCAGTAGTGATCAGAAGGGGAAGAAGTTTGGGAAGGGAGAATTGAAGAATCTTGAGAAGATTGGGGAGGATTTGTTGATGAAGGAATTGTAGTGAACCAATGATTTAAAGGTGTGGATGATCCGGGAGAAGGAGTTGACATGGCGGTTAGGGAAGTATCTGTTATTATGTTTAATAATTTCCAGGGATAAGGAAGTTGATGTTGATGTGAACAATGAAATATGAATGATAGAGAGTAAGGTTTAGCTAGAGTTACTCTAGCCAAAGGGGACTCTGAATCAGGTCGAGTGTAAGTAACTTTTAATAGAAATTTATCCAATTCCACATTTGTGGAATTAATGATTGGTCCAATCTGACAGAGTATACGAAAAAGGGATTCGCGTGTATCATTATCCCATGTTAACATATTAACCCAACGTTGATCAGTAGATGGGGCATGATGCGAAATTAGATTGAGGGATTGAGTAGCATCTTCTAATTGATCAAAAACATTTATTGAAGCAAAACGAAATCGGCAGGACAAAATTGGAGATAAAAACGGTAATATTTCCTCTGGTGGAGATGATAACTTGGAAATGCATGCCGAAGTTAGTAATTGCAAAAATGGGCAAAAGCATTGTTCAATGTCAAGAGGTAAACACGACGAAAGAGAATCATTGTAGGACATTTTAAAGGATTAAAAGAGTATAACCGTAAGTAATGGAAAAGGTAAAATAGAGGTGGAGAATTCGGGTTAATTAGTTTCAAAAGGATAAAAGGGAACAAAATTCGGAGGGAACCGGAATTAAGTTGACCCGGAAGAGGGGGAAATGCTCGTAAAGAAGGTTAAGCGTGCTAAGCAAATGATCGTGCAGCGCATGGGGAGAGAAAATAATAGGAAAAGTTAGGCAGGAGTTGAAGCTAACTCGATTAATCGGGTTAGCGTGACGACTTGATAACCTCTGGAGTGAATTTCGGGGAGAATTTTATGCAACATAGGAACAGTCCAATTTCGACGATCATGACAGATAATAATGGCACCAGGACGTAGCATACTTAATATATGCCGAGCATTGATACGGGATGAATGAATTAAAGGATCATGAGGATAAATACTTCCGAGGACTAAGCGATAATTTAGCCTACGAAGAATCTGACGCATTTCTAGCGTAAAAAACCCAGAACCAGGGCGAAAGTAGCGTGGAGGTAATGGCTTATTAACGGAGGCGTAAACGGAAGTTATCATTTCTTCAACTCGGTTAATTTGTTCAACAAGTGTAGTCGATGTTAAAGAAGTTGATGGTTCATCGTGCATTGCATGGTTGGCTAGTTCGTGACCGTTTAATACTAGAGATTGAAGTATACTTTCACGGCCTGTAATTTGACCACCGATGAGAAAGAATGTAGCGTTTGTTGAATGTCCATTTAACAGATTCATGATATCTAATGTAAAGCGGGACGGGGCATCATCAATGGTTAACGCAACAACGCGTTGATCTGTATCAACTTGCCACAGTACATCTGGCCACTTGTGCCGAAAATAATTTATGACGAAGCGGGGAGGTTTGTATAAGATGTAGAGGAAGAAGATTAAAAGCCAAAATATGCATAATATGGAGAGTAATAAGAAATTTAGGCGCAACTTTGATGAAGACACCCGAGGGCGAAAAGTTCCACGCAGTAAAAGATGGGAATGTCTTCGCATGATTCCCGCGGAATGTAGAGAGAAGGATAAATTGTGGACGATGTTATGATTTGTCGATAGTCTGGGCACGGGAATGGGAGATGATATTATTGCTTCCACAAGAAAAGGTTAAACAAGCGTAGAATCAAGTAAACGTGAATGAGTACATACATATGCGCATGCAAGCATGAGTCAAAAGGACAAAATTCTCCGAAAATCTCCGTCACCATCTAATTCACGCGAAACAGTATGGAAGCACCAAACTTCTAGAAGCACGCGGAGGGGAAGGAGCGACTTCACATCTGCATCTGGTCTGGGAAGGGGCGTTGGATCCGCAGGACAAGTTTGCCAAATTGTTGATGGGATTTCATTTCGTCGAAGAGGAGGTTCAAGGATTGAAAATTGTCTAGATCGGTTTCACAGATACGAGATATAACGGGGTGAAGGCTGTTGTTACGGACAAATTGTAACATTTGGGAAAATTCATGTTTGGATCCCATAGTTGAACCTCGTAATTCAATATTTTTGACAACAGCTAACATGGAATAATCTATTCGTGGTCCAAGAGTCATTCCGTAGCTAACAATTATTCCGCCTGGCTAAATTCAGTGGAATAAGTTAGCGTTATTTTGCCGGGAAAATCATTGCAAGCTAGACGAATTTACAAAATTTTATACTTTAAGTAAAGGTACACATCGTGAAACAATATCACCACCTGCACCATCGATTACAGCATCGATGAATTTTCGTTGATCTGGTAATACATCAATAAGTTGTTTATGCCAATCTGAATTATGATAGTTAACCCCGAAATATGCACCTAGATCTTTAGCTTTTTTTAATTTTTCTTCACTTCCACTTGTCACGAATACTCGACAGCCTTGAGTAAGGGCAAATTGTAAGCAAAACAATGCAACACCTCCCCCAATTCCAGTAATAAGTATATTTCTTCCCTTAACAAAGTTACTCGATTTAAAATTTAATGCTCTCCATGCTGTCAAACCAGCTAATGGAATAGCTGCTGCTTCAGCGTCGTTTAGATGATCCGGTGCAAGTTCAACTGCGTCATACGGTAGAATTAGTGTATCCATCAACGTTCCATATGAGCATGCAGCTGATCCCCCAACAACTCCATAACTGTGTTCCAAATCCTCCGGCCCTTCTGGTGCCTCTTGCCATCCTAGAACTGGAACTACAACTACACGTTTATGAAGTAAAGCCTTTGCACCTGCACAATCTCCTGTTTTAATTACTATACCACATCCGTCCGATAGTATTGGTATTCCGGGTCTACCACTAGGATGTAAATTGCTACGAATATATAAATCCCGGTGGTTTAACGCAGCTGATAAAATTTTGACAGCAACCTCACTATCTTTTAATTCAGATCGCTCGATTTCAATCTTTTCAAGGTCATAGTATATACCACTATTACCGACCCGAAGTTTTCCTGGGTCTTTAAATGCTACTCCAAAGCTCTTCATAATAAAATAATTTTTGTGGAGATTCTTTTCTCCAAATGCTGTATAAATTATCCGTCTACAAGTCTGTACGTTTTCCCACTCCTCTCAAAACCACGCGTATTCTATAAGTGCCAAAACCACCTCATCAGCTCACTCTTATGGACGCTTTCCCCCCACCGGCAAAACCTCGGTGTTCTTCTTTGATTCACGTGAATTCCGGATTATTAAGCTTCTATGCCGAGTCGGAAATATTTTCGCCAAACGAAAATCTCGCGAGAAAAAATGCAAATTTGTGTTAATGAATTCAATGTTTGGTTTGGATGTACTTCATTCATGACAAAGTAATACACTTTTTTCCCCTTGGTCATATTATCTTGATTCATAACCTCTTGCTGGTCATCGTGTGGGAAGTTTTTCGGTAATATGCGCGTTAAGCTTTGTGTACGACGTCATTTATTACCACCACTTCGTTTACTATGGTCAATAGATAAAGAGGATTCATCCGACTCTTGCACCATTGCGGAATTTTTAGAACGTGTTAACGAAGTTATTCCTCTTGAATCCTCCGATTGGGGCCTGGAAGATTATGTAGTCGAAGTGCAAGGCCATGAATGCTTACACTTTACCCCACTTTCTGATATACTCTCTCCCGACGATTGTGTTTTAATTCGTCCCCTCACTAAACATGAACTTCGGGCTCGCGTTTTATCTTTTCGCCATCAAATTTCCACTAATGGTGTTCACTTAGTCGATGGAGTTCCTTTCGGGCGGCATGCCCTTCGCTACGGTTTACGCCCGGCAATTAACATTCCTTCTCGTACAAAATCCCGTCTCGATTCATACGATATAAATTTACTGGAAAATTGTCCTACACAGTCTTACGATTCTTCTGCTCTGTTATCCCGTAAACAAACATCTGGATATCTGGATTATGATAATTGGCCCCCCAATGCCAATTCTACCATGCTAAATCATCATGAAACATCTAGTTTGCCCGAACGTGAAAGTAAGCGGTCATCATGTGTTCGCTTTAACGATTCCGATGAGTCTGATGATCCTGATTTTAAATTACCCTCAAAATTGCATCCTGCTTGTACATCACGAAATAAATCTCGTAATCGTTCAGATCATTCAATTGTATCGGGAAAGTCAATTAA
Organism: Herpomyces periplanetae; assembly: GCA_009733715.1. Taxonomy (NCBI): domain Eukaryota; kingdom Fungi; phylum Ascomycota; class Laboulbeniomycetes; order Herpomycetales; family Herpomycetaceae; genus Herpomyces; species Herpomyces periplanetae. The sequence goes on along the minus strand of WMKJ01000006.1, from coordinate 206,167 downwards.
TACATCTGTATCAACACCAAATAGTCCATCTACGTTACAAACTTCACGAGGAATACAGAACAATACAAAACTTTCACCCCACCATGTATCATCAGGTCTCACGATACAAGCAACATCGGCATCAACATCAAATGGTGGATCGAATTCAGATTCCGATACTAACTCGGGCACTAGCTCAAGCACTGCATCTAATTCACATTCTCTTTCCCGTACAGATTCAGATTCAGATTCTCATCAAAGTTCAAGTCAAAGTAGCTCCAGTAACTCAGATCCCGATTCGGAATCCTCATCTGATGAATCCTCTGGAAAAAGCTTTCAAAAGCCTATGCCTACGTCTTCAAAATTTCCCGTTCGGCCCTCCGAGAGGGATCGTTCAGCCGGCCTTACATTAACCCAAAGACGAAATGCACGTCGACGATTAAATTTACGTTTGGCCAAGCTAAAAAGTTTGGGTAAACTTCCCGCCAATGCTACTCGACAAGATTTACTTGACTACGATATCAAAACCAGTAATGATATCGTCGGATCGACAGGCAGATTCAAAGCAAAAAATAGTGCGAATCCCATTAAACGTCCCGCTGATGATGATTACGATGGTGATATTTGCCCTCGGAAGCATTTCAAGGTAGGCAAAAGTGTCACTGATAATGGTACGATTGTCATCAAAGCTTTAAAAGTATAATGAAATATATGCTGTTTCTATGTTCAATATTATCATAAACCTTTTTGCTAACTCCGTACCTCCGTAATTCGAGGTTAGTTGTCCAATCAATCCCGTATCAATCTAATAAAACAACCACAAGCCTGAACAATGAAACCTCCGGAATCCCAGACTGGCGAAAGAAACTCATAATTGATGTTGTTGAATGTGCTACCGAGAATATAAAGGTATACTGTCCCACTTATCCCAAGACCGACGGATGGAATTTGTCAATACGTGAAGATTCTCCCAATCATTCGAATCATGATACCCAAAACAACGCTGTTGTTCCCGACCAAATCCCCTCCAAAAATCATATCCAGCCAATTCCCAATGTGCCCAATGATGTTAACGATCGACCTAGATTAACCCTTGAACTAATCAAGCCCGGAATTGTAATTGCGTACAAGGAACTTGTGTGTAATGAAACCACCAATTGGGCGCCAGAAGTCTCAAACTTTCGTAGTGCTCGTGTCGAAAGTGTCGAAACACCCTTTTCAAATGTTGAATCAAGTAATAATGATTCTGCTGATTCTAATCTTGTGAATTCACGTCAAACCATGGTTAATTTAACTTTACGCCTCGCTCCGTCCAGTATACCAGTACCTCGTGTTAAACGCTTGGATGCGCAAGGTCGAAGGATTTACCAAAAATTCGAAATGGCAGGATTTGAAGATAGTGACGACGAGCATGAAGCGGAACCGGACGAGGGCTTGAGACAGCTTCCCTTTACAAGTTTAATTGAACCGCGTCTACTTGACGACTCTTGCGACCCGGCGTCTTCTTCGCCTTAAGTTCTAGTGGTGAATAATTAACAAATTCCAATGAATTCCCGTCAGATGCCGCCTTAGTTTTTTTGCGAGATCGCTTCGTCTTCACCACTTTTTCCTTGGAACAATCCCCAAGTGCACTTGTCAAACTTTCTTCCACCCTATTTCCCCTTAGCTTCTGAGATCGACGTTTAACAACTCCAGCTATAGGCTTTCCTTCTTCACTAAACGTCTCTACAGACCGAGCAGTATTGTTCACCGCATCATCATGAAACTTTGCACTCATCTCATCACAGTTATTACACCGTTTTCCTCGTTTCCCAGCTTCCCCACACTTTATCGTGCCCTTTAACACTGTAGAACTATTTGTTCTATTGGGTGCTGTATCAATTTGTCGTCTGCGACTCTTGTATGCTTTAGCCGGCGATGATAATAGAGCACATGACGGCGATGGTATTGGTAAAACTTCTTGTGTGTCCGATCCAAAAGAATCTTTAGTTCCGTGCCTTCGTGATCGACGTGGTGTACGATAAATTTCTGTAGTCGTATGTGAATTAGACTCATTTAATGATGTAAATGGATCGTCGGTAAACGTCGTAGCATCCTCGGAAAAATTTTGGATATAATTGGCGAACAATGTATCGGTATTTGCTGCCTGGGAGCTTGCTCGAGACCTATTGGAAAGCCCAATCTCGGGCTCTGTTTGTACATGTTGCATTTGCGTACGACTGCCACTATCTTCCATGTCTAGTTCGTCAAATCCGCCCATACTACCGTAAAAAGGCTCATACAATCCCTGTGATACATAGTACTCCGGTTCAAAAACTTGGGCATCCAAACACTTTGGATTAACGGTCCTGGGTTGTGAATAAACTTCATTTGTACCGCCATTCGTATAAGTTATTCCCATGTCATTTTTATAATCCCTTAGAGCTCCACTGAGTGGCAATACATCAGGTATTTCATTAGATAAATTGTCCACAGCTTTCGTTGCTTTCTTTGGTGACGATTTAGCCCTTCTTCTAACTGTTGGTGGTTTGCCACCTCGAGTCGTCCGCTTTCCATTTTTAATATTGGCAGTATTCAAAATTTCATTATCATTAGCCCGCATCAATGTTTGATTGCAGATTGCTGGTTCAGGTACGGAAACTTGTCCCACTAAGTCAATATTTGCCTGTTGATCACACGGTAAACTTGATGTGATGGTGGTATTAACCCGAGAAATTCGATCTGCCAAATCTTCGATAAGTTTGACCCACGAATCTTTCCAGCCTACCGGAAGGGTTAGGGAAATCTCAGCCGGTGTAGAATTAAACACCTCGTTAACCTTAGCTGCCACTTGCCGTAGACCATCCACGAAACTTTTTGCTGCCAATGTTGCAACGTCTGTTGTACTTGTCCCATTATCATAACCTCCGTTTTGGGCAACGGGTTCAGCAGACTGTAGGTTTTCCTGAACCGCTGGTCCAATGGGATATTGAGATGCAAACACGGGTGATATATTGGGTAAGTTTGTTGGTGAAATAGCCCATGTTGATAAAGGGTCGAGGTAAGTCGTGGTAGTTACAGCTGGAATTTGTAGAGGCGAAGTTTGCTCATTGCTTAATGACCTAAGAGATGAGGGAACATCAGGAAACCGATCTCCCTGAACGTCATTCGCATGAACATTGAACAAAGAGGGGTCCAAAGGTGTCATGCTCGATGAATTTTCACGGATTTGATCCGTTAGCGGTGAATACGGTGACGCCGATATAATACAAGAATCAATTCCTCGATCTCGTCGGGCCTCCTCAAAGTTAACTGCCTCACCAGTATGTACAGCAGATCCGGGTATGAATTTGTCGAATGACATTGGTAACTGAGTTGTAACTGGACGAACGGATCCAACGGAGAAGTCGTCTGCATCTTTAGAATTCACATGCACATACATATTCCCATAATAAGGTGTCGAACCCATCACGACTATTGGAGCTGATTTGATTTGATAAACCTCCCGAACCGAAAGATGTTGTAACTATTCCCAATTAAACCGGTGGAAAATATAATTTTGTGCAAGATAGGATAATCACCGTAAAATCCCAAGTCGGCAAGTCAAACCAGAGTATTGTCAACTATCTGCAACCGGAGCGCGATACTTTCCAATTATTGCATTGCAGAGCACGAGATACTACGAGAATGAGGTGCATTCCATCAGGCAACATCCGCCTAGCAACCAAACCGAACACCATAGCAAAAACGCATCAAGAACGCACATTAAATCAGCTGCGGCACTTGAAGTTGATACACCACACCAGGCTTTGCCCCGCCCAATCCATATGCAGAATTTACGGGCCGATTACATATCAAAACTACTTAAGCACATCATCTTTCACGCGAACAAATTTGATAAATTATTATTACACTACATAATACTAACGCCAATTGTCCAAGAGAAGTACAAGTGGAATGGATTTTTCGGCAATTCAGCAGCACATCACTATACCAATGCAAGCACACAAACGCACACACAACAGAAACATATCCGAGTGGCATGCACGTCCGCAAACTTGTCAAGACAAAAGGTTAGCGAGGGGTTAATGAAGCTTAAGGAGCGAGAATGAAAACACAACTAGAGCAATGGTGCAAAATTTTCAGACATCCAAGGAAGAACCTGCAATCAACGCTATCTAAGATTGGGTTCAAGCGATAGCTATTGTGAAAACTGCGAATGGAAAAAAATGTTTCATCATTAAGTAAAAAACACCGCACGCACAAAGGGAATAGCACACGAATAGACAAAAGTAAACTTACCCAAGTAAAATTATCAACCAACTTTCAAATGCAGCGACCGTAACCGACAGCCCACGACCGTCCCATCAACATATCAACCACGTCGAGAAAAAAGTTCGTGAGAAATCGGAAAAAAGGCTTCGTTTAAAACGCGGACCGAGGGATTGCTTAAATAGAAAAAATTGATGCTGACTAATTGGGTCTAGACCAAGAGTGACTAAAAACAAATTTGTTGAGAAGTTAGATATTAGTAATTAAAAAGAGATGATTGGATAAGGTCAGGTGGGTGACCAAAATGGTGAAGCTCTCAACAAAATTTGCGGAAATTTATAATCTTTTATAAATTAGTGAGCTTATAGTGCGGGTAAGTTATTTCTCAAGTACCCGAGACTCGAGTTGACCAATTATCACACTATTAACCAAAAAATAAAGGGAGATGTAAGAGGCGGGATGCAAGATTCAAGGGTATCAAATAAAGCATACAACTCATGTTATACAAATTAAAGTTCACATTCATCATTATATTCTTACTTACCTGGGCTAGCTCATCCATATTGCCATTGGGTCACGTGACTACTAGATGTGGCTGGTGTTGCCAGATAAATTTGGCGATGAAATTTTCCGCGTCATTGCTGCACTGAGCAAACGAAATTGCCGTAATGATTTTATGGTTTAATGTTAGACTATATCTATTTCATGGTCAAGATAAATTTTTCTTCAAAGTAGCCTATCTACATAGATTATAATTAATGTTACCATCAACGTTTATTCGTACTATTTCAGTTCGGGGTAATCTACCCCGAACTTGTTCGTATTCTAAGCCTGCCATGAATATACGATCACGTTTACATGCTTCTGAAATTGGGGTTGGCTTAATTGATGGAAACGATATTGAAATTGAGCCACTTAAACGATTTGATGAAGATGTATCAACACTACGCGCGCGATTAATATGTATGTTTCCAGTTTTTATTCACTGTATAGCCCTTCATTTTAGATTAGACTAGAGCAAAGTAACGCGTTCACACCTATGTTATCCAACATCTGTTCATCATACCTTTTTTTTCGGTTCTACTTTTACAGCCCCATTTATAAATTTTATACCAATTAATTACAGATCAGAGTCGTAAACGCGGCATTGCGGAAAGTGAACTTCTTCTATCCAATTTTGTCGATGCGCATATATATCGCATGTCAACCAGGTTACTACTCCAATATGACGAATTTCTCCATGAGAATGACTGGGACATTTATTATTGGGTAACCCAAAAGTCTTTCGATCCCAAGCAGATCAATAGCGATTTAGTGCCAAATAGCATGGAATCAAAGTCAAATTTGAGCAAACCTACTCATCCAAATGCCAAAATTGACAAGTTTCCTGAAGAATGGTCCAACACAGTTGGAAAATTCAAGCCGGCTTATCGGCCTGTTCCCACCAGATGGGCGGATTCTGAGATATTAAAATTACTGCGTGATCATGTCATTTCACGAAGTTTAAGTAGCTCGAACAGATCAAAAATTCCTCATCCTAACCCAGTTGGAATCGCTCCTATGCCAGACTTACGCATGCAATCTCCAGTACTAGCGTCTGTTGAATCTGAAGCATAATATTAAATGTCGAATCAACATCTGTTAAACTTGTCGATGTGTTTGTTAAGAGCCGTTAAACGCATGAACTTTAACGAAGCTACCCCACCCGTGTATATTGGGCTAATTTATTTACTTGCACGGGCTCGAGTATCCGGTAAATTTATGATTTGATAAATGATCAAGCAGTCAATATCCATTACTCTTCATCGCTATAATATGTGCAATTCGCGCAACTTCTTCCTTGGAGTGTGTTAACCTAGGTCTTTTTCTTGACATTGTGAACCGGATGCGCCGTCCCGTAACCATTTACTCATGTATGGACCGTCTAGCCAGTATCCAAGTTTTGCATAATAACTTCGAACGCCCACACCTGAAATGACGGTTATTTTATCGCTATGATGTTCGCACTTGGCTATTTCTTCAGCTTTTTCCATAAGTAATGTTCCGTAGCCTTGATGTTGAAACTTAAGCGGATCACGAGAATGAATTGGTACCGCGAGCCCGTAGACGTGAAGTTCACGTACTAGACTCGTCGGTTGTGATGTGAGCTCAGGGCGAAAGGTTGTCTCTGGTGAGCATTTGCGCAAACGCAGCATACCTATCAGGATATCCTGTTTAGGATCTTCATAGGCAAGAAATGTCTCCCAGCCGCCGTTTGCTACATAATCACGCCGAACCAATTCCACATCATTAGGTCTAATGCGATGTTTTATCTCGTTAATGCCAACTTCTCGAGTCCGAACGTCCCGGCATTTCAAATTTAAATCTTTCATTCGTGCCAACGCTAATTCCCGCAAATTTCCATTTTCGACACCAGATGATACTAATGGCATAGGAATATCTCTTTGAACCCTGTAAATCCGTGTCCATGGAGGAACCAAGGCTAATATTCTCGCAACTAAATCTACTAGTGTGTTAGGAGGGTAGCTATGATAACGTTTAGTACGCCATAACTCGTATAGTCCGGTACCACGAATTACCAATGTAGGATAAATTTTAAGTCCATCAGTACGAAAATCTGGGTTTTCAAAGTATTCTCGAAACTGTTCCAAATCACGTTCCAAACCCACGTTGGGAAGATCTGGCATCATATGACTAACTACTTTGAACCCTGCATCTTTGGCTAATTTAAACGTATCAACAACTGCCTGTACGGTATGACCACGATTGGTATCTCGTGCCACGTCTTCATACAAAGATTGTACACCAATTTCTAAGCGGGTACAGCCGTATCTAAGCATAGCACTTAGATGGTGTTCTAAACAGTAATCAGGTCGAGTTTCAATGGTGATACCGATACACTTAATATTACTAAGTTCACCCGCAGCAACAGCCTCGTCAACGTCTCGTGTGTTATATCCGCTTAGTGCATTGTGAAGCTGGGCGATGAATTCTTCACGATAAGATTCCGGTAGTGACATAAATGTGCCACCCATGATAATATATTCAATTTTATCGACATTATGACCCAATGATCTAATTTGCTCGACTCGACCTCGAGCCTGTTCAAACGGGTCGTAACGAGCACGAATGGCGCGCATGGAAGTTGGTTCGTAGCCTGTGTAAGACTGTGTTGAATATTCAAAATCAGAATCCGGACCGCCCGGACAATACACGCAGATATTTCCTGTAAAGGAAATATGAGGGCAGCGATGCGGTTTACACATTACTGCGACTACAGCAATTCCGGAAGAAGTTCTTATGGGTTTAGCAATTAAACGAGGCAGGATGTACTTTTTGTAGTGCTCTGGTATAGCGGCAATAATAGCCGTTAGTGGAGGCTGAGAAGTTAAAGCATATTTTTTAGAAATTTGGCCTCGTAAATAATTTAAATTAAGATTTTGACGCGCTTTTACTCCCTTGACCTGTGCGATATGATCATCTATTAATGCGCTTGCAATATCTGCACAAGCTCGCACATAACGTTCATTTTCAGGTGAAGTAACCGGCGATTTTGCAGTATCTGTTTCCGTAAACGACATTATTCCGAATAGAATAAGAGGCACTAAAACAATAATTTTAACTACCTATAAATCATTGGAAAATAATATTCAATCGACACATAAATGTGTAAATGACTACTGTAAAAGAAAAGCAAGATACAAGACACCACAACCAGTATTTTCACGGTCCAATAAAATTTTCGCCAAAATTCGACACCAGCCACATAAACCTCGGTGCCACATTGCACAGCCACGTTACTAGTCTGTGGATGGTGTGGCTTGGGTGTGCGGAATATTAAAAGTCCGGGCAGCTGTTGGTACTGGATTATCGATGTTCCGTGACTGGATTTTTTTAAATTCGAAATTTCTAGCGGACGAGTGTAAAATGTAAAAAATAACATTTGAACTTTAAAACTAGTTTTTTCACATTTAAATAAAAAAATAGTTTAAAGGGAAATTTATATGATGAATTGGAACGACCCTGATGGTTGGCTTACCCGTGGTCTTTCCCCAAAAATTTCCACAATTATCATTACACTAATCATTACATTTTGCGTGCCCTTGATTATTCACATTCTACTTTATCATGTAAAACCGTCAAAGCATTTACCTCAATTTCTGATTATTGGGCCAAATGGCTCGGGAAAAACGACTCTACTCTCACTGGTAAATTTGGTCGATTAAAACTTTGCGACAAAGCTAACTCTACATTCAATTAAGCTTGCTTCGGGAAAGGCTCATGCTACACACACCTCACAAACCGCATTTTCAATAAATGTTCCTTTACCAAAAAATTTCATTGCAAAATCCTCTCAGTATGATTCTGTTAACACTTCTCTACTTGATCGTCAGGAAGTTACACTGACGGATACACCTGGACATCCGAAATTGCGCAATGTTGCCCTTGAATCATTGAATCAACTCTTAACTGATCAAAACTCTTTCTTCGGTATAATTTTTGTGATAAATGCTGCTACTATGGATTCTAAAGATGAATCACGAGAGCAGGCTGTCAAATATTTACTTGATATTCTACTTTTAATTAGCAATCGGCACAATCATTCTCGTGCATTTAATCCTTGGTCTTTAGTTTGGATAACGAATCTTTTATTGAAATTGTTTCGGAAATCTGTCTCAAGAAATTCTTCCATTCCACTCCTCATCTTGGCTAATAAGAGTGATCTTTTCACGGCTATATCTGAGACTCAAGTTGTCAATTTATTGCGCAGTGATGTGAAAAATTTATGGACAGCATATCAACGTGATATCGAGACTGTGGGAAAAGTAGATGAGAGCTTTTATTCTCAAATTTCCGAATCCGATTTGTCCACTGGTTTAATTGACCGGATGTCAGACGAAGGTGAATTCTCTGCTAAAAATGCAGACAAAAATGGTCTTTTAACGAGCAGTTTACTTGCGCCCCTTTTCTACGCTGACAACAAAGTAGAAAATTCGGATAATACCGCGCAAACTGAAAAGTTTCCAGTTACCATTACCTATGCTAGTTCAAGTATTGCTAATAAATCTCTGTCTTGTGTTTGGGAATGGATTTCTTATCAATTTTAGCTCAGCGTGTACAGTGAATATCAACTTTCATGCCGATCAAACATTTCATTCAAACTTCCACACTTGTACTTTTAACTTTTAAAATGAGGGTCATGTCGTGGAATAAATTCGATCAACGTTTTGTCGGTCATTGTTGGGCATCTGTTTGTTTGCATTAACAACAATGAACCATTGTAGTTCAATTGGTCAGATCAATACCCACATGATTTAACGCTTTAACGGCCCAGTCGGGGAAAACATCATCTGGTTGAGAATACCTAACCCTAAAGAAGTGTTTTACAAATTCAGGAAATTTGTCTTCACATATTGCGGCTCGCATTTCGCTCATAAGAGTGAACATATAGTGTAAATTGTGGGTTGCCAGAAGATGAGCGGCCACGGATTCTTTGCCAATTAAATAATGAAGTAAGGCTCGAGAAATGGGCCTTTTTGTCTGCTTGGTCGGCAAGCAGCATACACAGCGACAACCTGGTTCAATAGGGGATAAATCATTATTGTACATAGCATTTCGCAAGTTGATAATTCCGGTTTTAGTGATGGCGTTGCCAAATCTAGCCGTTCGAGTTGGCCATACACAATCAAACATATCTGCACCCAGTGCAACTGACACAACCAAATCCTCGGGATATCCCTTCAAAACATTCATCAGCCAGCTCTGCGCAAAGTTAATTCTTGATAATTTAACTACTTACTACACCCATAACATATCGTGGCTTTGTAGTCGGTAATAGATTTGTACAGGTCAAAACACTGTTGATAAAACGGCAGATAAGTTTAACAGTTAACACAATTCATGTTTGTACCTTTTCAGATTAGCGCAGGTTTAACCAATGATTTACCATTGGCTACCGAATTAATAAATGATGAAAGTCGTACACATTGCAATAAGAGTCTTTTTCTTCACCGCCAGATAAACCTCCGATAGCAATTCCAGGTAAATCTCGCTTGATCATTTCATGGCAACATTCCCGACGTAATTTCAGGTCGAGTCCACCTTGAACAATACAAAAAAGATTCTGAGATTTTTGTTTAGTATGTGCTTGTATGCAACGATCCAACCATCGAATTGAACGGTACATGGCTTCTTTAATTCTAGCAGCATCTGGAGAAGTAGTTTCAATAACGTCATCCAATTGCATAATAATGTCAGCACCTATACTATTTTGTAGAGAAATCGATTTTTCCGGTGTTAAAAACCTATGAAGAAAAAGTAAGTTATAATATAATCTGTCAGTGTTCCGCGGCGCTTACATTGGTGATCCATCGTGAATACTTTGAAAGTGAACACCTTCTTCCGTGACTTTTGCGATTTTGGATAGTGAAACAATCTGAAAACTGTTGGCCGTTAAATTCTGCTATTGTTCCATTTATCATAATTATTGCTTTGTAAAACTTACCCACCGCTGTCTACCAAGTTGAGTTAGCATAAATCAGTCGACTTGTATTGCTGTATAATTGAATATAAATTTTTAAAATATACCTGTTAACAAATTATATGGCCAAGACTGGAAGTTTCGAGCTCCTTTCAACGTATTTAGAACATGTTGTCCAGGTTTTAATCCTCTATGTACCACTTGAAATTATTAAATCTCCAATGTATTTAATATGATAATTAATTCTATACTTGAAAAAAGGGAAATATGGAACAACCGTACAAATGGTAGGTGTTATTTAAGCATAATCGGTACCCAATGTCCCCGAGTTGGTCAGGGAGTAAACCCTTCATACATCCTTGAGTAGCTACCGGCATAAAAGCTGGTAAATCAACAATTCCGTGGGGTAATTTCATTGTGCAAGCTCGAGCTTTACTTGTCTATACATGTCGTATTGTATTGCTTGGTTAATACATACTACTGGAGTTACCTTGAAGATAATTTTTTCTCCAAAAAAAACGTGGCTATTAAAACTTACTGAACAGGTGCCAATAACATTAAACTCCATGGCCGAATTTACGTCAGAAGAACCAGAGCTCATGATTGCAGATGAAAATAGTTTTCCACAAGGTTTTTTAACTGGTTAATTAATCGAGATGAGTTCAAAAACCAAACTTGCCTTTTTACTACCCCTTGAATCCAGCCCACCATAAGACTGTGAAGCAACGGCCCGGCGGAATGCGATCGGGCAAAAAATCAAGAACATGGTCCCAGGCGGGCTCGAACCGCCGACCCCCGCATAGCCAAGAGTATACCCTCCCCGGGCAAACTATTAGTACGATGATCTAACCAACTGATCTATGGGACCTATCGGGATTCGTCCGAGAAGTACTACTTTATATAGGAGATGTGATTAGCAGACAATTCGACGGAAATATCAAGTTAACCTTAAAGAATTCCTTGGAGAAATGCTCTCTCAAAATTGGGCTATGAGATATAGGAAACTATACAGTTAAATTATATGTGTAGTTCGTTCCAAACTTGCCAATATACATCCAGATAATTTTAAAAATCAGGCCTAGTCTATAATTTCGTTGCTCAGTATTAATTTATACATATTAGCCAAAAGTACACTATACTCAAGGCTCGTTTTTTCAGATAGCTACAACTCGACTTGAAACTGAAGCTGTAGATAACACAATTGGGTTTATTAGTCATCAAAAATTTACCCTAACTTTCGTGATATACGCTCTCATGGAATATATATCAAAAGTATATAAAGCTTAAAAAATTACCCTGATGCACTCCCCAATTTTGAAAATTTTTACTCCATTTTAGCTTCTACTGATTTGCTTCAAGCATGAGCTCATCGTACGAAATAGTTGTCCTGTCAAACAAAATATGTAATAGAACATAAAAAGCACTACCTCACCTAATAAAGGAGCTTTCTACTTCTACTGATACTCAAATGTATCTATTTCTAGAAAAAAGGACCCAAGTACATTACTAATTACTATGGCCAACCCAATATTTGCGCAAACAATCTCTTCATATGTATCTTTAATTCCCCCAAACGGAAAATTTTCTTAAAATTTCAGGTCCGTTTGATAAATTCTGCAAGAGTATTTTCCAGTCACATGACATTTTTACCCGATAATTTCCCGCCGGAAACCACATTGGATTATGTAATGCGTGCTCGTGACGTACAGAAGTGGCACGTAGGCGCAACGCTTTGGCACGCAGTACATGTAATATTCTCATTAAAGTTTAACGGAAATTTAAAAAATTTAACATTTTTTTATCTCTCGCTGTGAAATATGGTATGTTAATTATCAGCTTTAAGTAATTTCAATTCATACCATAACATTTTAATAGTTTTGAGTAAATGAGTCGATATCATTGAAAATTTTAAATCTATTGAGTTTCGTATAATGGGATATAGTGATTAGTTTAATTTATCAAATGTATTGAGTGGTCATGACAATTGGAAAATTAAGTCAAACAACAGATATTACATGAAAGTTGATAAAATGTTACGAGGCATTGGTTTCGCAAAACATTTATTAAGCCGCAAATTCAGTTCGGCAGGACCGATTCATGGAAATTCTCCAAGAGTTGGTAAGGTATTAGTACGCACAACAAATTCGTCATTTGTACATGACGAAGTCGGATCGATCCAAAATATATTTAAAAATTTAAATTTCTCAGTAACACGATGGCCACGTAACAATTCTGGTGCACTTGAAGAAGTATGGAATGCCGTGTGCACAAGCTCTCGTGTTACCACTGAATTTTTGCACGCCTTGCGGGGACAACTGACGTGTATACCTATGGATAGTCTAACGTATCCTTATCTTAACGAATTGCGTGGCGTCAGTTGTAATCAACATTCCAATATTTCGTTGAATCTAAACTCTTACATTCAATATGTGGGCGCTGATTTATCCGCAGGACAAGCCCTTCGACAGGCTGGATTCCACTTGCGTGGAGGACATTTAGGTGCACGTTACGAGTCATTCCGGGATGCCACTGACTTTTGCGTTCGTGATTATTTGACGGGTAGTGTTCAATTGAATCCAGCGCGGGATATACGGGATGATGAATCAACGTCAGTGACACGAGATGAGGCCATGCAAGATTTAACTCGACAATTAGGAATTCGACACTTACTAGATTCCTTTACGTGTAATTTAAGCCATGGACAAATGCGTCGAGCTCGAATTGCGAAAGCACTACTTCGCGAACCAAAGTTAATACTATTGGATCGACCGTTTGACGGATTGGATCCATTAACCTGTCAAGTGGTAAGCCAGGTGTTAAAGGAATGGATCTCAAAACGAGCTGATGTGAGTTGCATATTTGGATCTTGCCTGAATGACTTTACACCAGATTGGATCACACATGTAGTCTTGTTAAGCTCCCAGTATACCTTGATGCGACAAGGTAGAAAAGAAGAGGTATCTCAGTATATAAGCGTGCAACGTGAAGCGATAGCGCGAAATTGCGATATTAAAAGTTTGGAAAAACGTTGGAAGGATTTATGGGAAGCAGAAACAGCATCACCGAAACAGAGCAAGACACGGATTAGTCTAGATGGCATTGAAATGGATGGGGCAACGAAAAATCCAGTCACTGGGGAAAAATTAGTTGAAATGAAAGGAGTACACATTAGGTACGGAGACAGGGTTGTTTTAGGAGGGGGAGAAAAGGGAATTGAATGGACAATACGTCGTGGGGACCGATGGGGTGTGTTTGGCACAAATGGGTCGGGTAAAACTACATTATTATCATTAATTAGATCAGACCATCCGCAGGCGTACTCAACGGGAATTCGGGTATTTGGTCGGTGTAGGCTACCGGAGAACGGACAATTGGGTATACCGATTCATGAATTACACGAGCGTATTGGCTATTTTTCACCGGAGTACCATTCATTCTTCCCGAAGGAATTTTGCGTTAGACGAGTAATTGAATCAGCGTGGTCGGGTACAGTGTACGAAAAACCTCGGCTTACAAGTGAAATCGACAATCGAGTTGACGCTACGTTAAACTGGTTTGCAGCAGAGTTGAATCCAGCGTATAATGAAAGAGTTGCTAAAAATTGGCAAGATATAGATAAATATTGTCCCGTGGGACAACATTCATACGCAAAGCGTACGATTAACGAAATAGAACGAGCTGAGGCGTGTGATAGCAATGTAGGGTGGGCAGATGAAGTTGCACTGGGGGATCTTTCATTTTCAGCCCAACGAATTGTTATGTTTCTACGTGCCATTGTGCATGCACCAGATCTAATTATACTGGATGAAGTATTCGGCGGTATGGATGATAGATCACGAGACAAATGTATGCTATATCTAGCTCAGGGAGAACAGATGGTTCATACATTTAAGCAAGCCAAAGGATTACCCTCAGCTAGACCATTAGTTAAAAAGAGTTTACTAGCTGATATGGGACGGGTGAAATTTACAGGACTAACGGATCGACAAGCTTTAATTGTGGTTAGCCAGGATAAACGACATGTACCAGGCTGTGTACGTGAATGGATTTATTTGCCAGCAAATGGGATGAGGGAGTATCGGTTTGGCCGGTTTAAGGGACCGTTGGAATTGGGACCGGATGATTGGTGGAATGATATTTGGGGAATAGGACAAGACACGGCACAAGACTAGCGTCGAAAATTAAGTAGTTGTATTAGTTGAAGGAGCTGGGAAGAATGGAGTTCGGTAAATGGGTTAGTTTAAACTCGGCCCGATCAAATAGATCAGTCGGGTTAGGGTACTTCTGAGGAATGATTGCAACGATGAAGAATATAAGTTGATGAACTATATTCACGACTACCAGGTGAATGATAAACTGAAAATTCAATAAATAATCACAAAATAACCATGTCGAACAAGCAAGCTTGCTACGTGCTGGGGGTTGGTTTAACGAAGTTTATTAAACCACGAGGCAAGGTTGATTATACGGAGTTGGGATTTGAAGCTGGAGTTAAGGCAATGCTCGATGCACAAATCAACTACGATGACGTAGATCATGGTGTGGCATGTTACTGTTATGGAGACTCGACATGTGGACAGCGGGTATTTTATCAGTTTGGAATGACACAAATTCCCATTTATAATGTTAATAATAACTGTTCGACGGGGTCAACGGGATTAAACATGGCACGTTCAATGGTTACGCACGGGGCTGCTAACTGTGTATTGGTGGTAGGGTTTGAAAAAATGTTTCGTGGAAGCCTTCAATCATTTTATACGGATCGGACGAATCCACTGATGCCTAGCACGAAAATTATGAGTGAAACACGCGGGTTCACTAAAGCGCCGATGGCAGCACAACTGTTTGGGAATGCAGGAATAGAATATATTGAAAAGTACGGAGCAACGGCAGAAGATTTTGGGGAAATTGCACGGATCAATCATAAGCATAGTATAAATAATCCTTATTCTCAATTTCGCGACGAGTATACATTAGCGCAAATTATGGAATCACCAGTTGTACATTATCCATTGACCAAGTTACAATGCTGTCCCACATCGGACGGAGGAGCGGCGGCGGTTATCGTAAGTGAAGCGTTCCTTGCTAAAAATTCTCATCTGCGAAGTCAGGCGGTTTTAATAGCAGGTCAATCATTAAAAACGGATAGTCCTTCACTCTTTTCTAAGAGTAGTATTGACCTGATCGGATATGATATGACGAAACAAGCATGTGATGAAGCCATGCGAGAAGCAGGGGTTAAACATGCAGATATTGCTGTATGCGAATTGCACGATTGTTTTAGTACTAATGAAATGGTGACATTAGATGCACTGGGATTCTGTGAACGCGGCAGGGCAGCAGAAATGGTGCGACGTGGTGATATAACGTACGGCGGACGCCTAGTAGTTAATCCTTCAGGTGGACTTATTTCCAAAGGACATCCATTAGGAGCCACGGGAATAGCACAATGCGCAGAATTAGTATGGCATTTGCGTGGATGGGCGAATAATCGAGCAGTTCCTTTGACAAAAGTTTGTCTACAGCATAATCTTGGACTCGGAGGTGCAGCAGTTTGTACGGTTTATAAACGGGCAGATTTAATGAGTGCACCAGTGTTATCGGATGGGGAAGTTTGTAAGGCCAGTTTGTTTGAGTATAATCCTGCAACGGAAGCGCGAGGTTTTACACTTGATCAAGTTAATCGAGTTTTAAGTCGCAAGACTCGTAGCGGATGGGCACTTCAAGACACATTGGAGCAAGTGACAGCACGATTTTGAGCCTTGAAACGATCCGTGTTCGAGATATCATATACCATGAAAGGAATAGTTAGCCAAAGTGTACGTTTAAAACTGGTTCCGAGTTTGTGATATTGCGTAGAATATGTTCAAATCCTTCGTGACACAGGCGAATTTCTTCCAAGTCTTCCCACCACACAGCAGCCCGGACACATGCCCAGAGAAAACGTAGTTCATTGGAATTCTTTAGTGGTTGTCGACCGTAAGCAGCCTGACCTAAAGCCATTTCCCAAAATTCACGAATCATTGCCATGTACCGAAATTTAAGGCGAGCGTGATTGTGAGCGGATTGGTTGGTGATTGCAGCATCAACGGCGGAAGCTCGTGCACGAGCTCTTTTAATGGGTTCATTTGGAATGAGAGAAGTAAATAGAGTGGTCGAGCTCACGATATGAGGGACAGCTGAACTAGCTTTAACGTACATGGAATAGGTTAACGGGAAGTGTAAAGAGAGGAATTGGGGATAATCATGAAGGTGAGTGAGAATTGCTCGTGGATGGGAATTCTCACGATGATTTAATACTCGTAGAATCGAGTTACACAGAGCTATTTTTTCCGTTCGCAGAACAGCAGCTTCACACTTTGTCCAAGTGATAATCCAGGCAGCTTGACATTGAGCGATTATATTAGTATCATCGTACGTTAAACGTGAAGATTTTTTGATGGGGTCACTGTAGGTAAAAATAAGTTGACAATTAGTTAACCCGACCATGAAAACTAGAATGCGTACATGTGCGCGTGTGCGTACTTTTCATTTACGATTTTTGTATCGTGCATCCAGCAAGATCGATACAATAATTCCATCATTGATAATTTTGTACGCTGTTGGCTGCGCAGTTTAACGTAATTCCAGGCAAGGTCGTGTGCACTACGATAACGATATGGTATGTGATAGCGACATTGTTGCATTAAGCAACACAAGATTCCAAATTCCCTTTGAGTTAACGTGCGACGTAAGTTTACGGGTAAACTTAATTTGAAGCGTACGTAGACTCGCATGGCTCTGATCTGTAGGATTGTCACAAGAGTTAACGGTTTGGGGAATTTTGAAAGATTAATGAAGTATTTGAGATAATAAGCTTACCGAAAGCATTGTCATTTGAACTGAAGAATTGGAAACAATCCAGTTGAGGAAGCAAAATAACGAAGTTAAGAGAGAAGCATTCATCAATATATATTTATTTGCGCCGGGTGGGATAGAGCAATGCGATGCGATGCAATGCAATGCAGAGTCGCAATACAACTCGACTTGACTTGGTGCTAGTTATCCTTCAATTTAGCTTATTCGTGATCTGCCGGATATTGGCCCGTTTAGCCATCCCCGGTCAACCCGTCTGATCTTGTCCGATCTTGTGGTGTCCTGTCCTGCAGCTTTATCCCGTCCCGTCTCGTTCCGTCCAGTCCAGTCCATTCCATTCTTATACCTACCTATACACTTAATACACTTCAATCATCATCAGATCCATAATTAACAAGGCCTAATAAACCTGGAACGCTTTGACTAGCCGTCCCAGGTTTCACGGAGGAAATTGATTGCCTGGAAGTCCCATCACCATGCGACATTTGTTGATGGTTCGGGCAATTTGATCTGGAGCGCAAACTCGGACCCAATTGCCCATCATCTCGCGGAAACTTTACATCTGGAATTATCGGAGTCATCATTTTACTCGTTCCCGTGAATAATTTTGCCTTGAGAAACGGATCGGTTGACACATGTATATCCTTGCGTAACACTCTCTGATGGTAACGTATTCCACTATCTTGTAGAGATTGGGTCAATATCCTTAAATCTCGCGTACTCGATGAACCGATTCCACTACTGGCTATTTCTCTAGGACCCCTTAGATTGGACAAAGGTGATTCATGCTTTTCAAATTGAATTTTTTCAATTATTTGATTGTCCTCTTCCGTTAAATTGACGATTTCACCAGACCAGCCTAACCGATTTTGTAGATCCAACTTTGCCTTGACATCTACCTCTCTTACTTTTCGTTCAAGTCGAAAGTACTTTCTAGCACGTTGATTTACAGTATAAGTATCAACCCAATCGCGCTCTCGAGCTTTGTATATACGTTCCACTTGTTCGAGTTCACCGAGGGCTTGAGTTTCACTGAATTTCTTGCCTTCCAAGGCAGCAAAAGCATCATTTCTCCTTCGTTCTCGCTCTTCATTGGTTAACATGTCGCCGTATCTTTCAACTCGTTCCATGTGAACTTTCCATTGTCCCTCATCTTTTCGCTTTGCACCCGAATGTACAATATACTGAGTATTACGAGGGTCAGTGCGAATTTCAATCCATCCCCCACACAAAATGTGCCGGAATCGAAAACTCCATATCGGTGTAGTATAATAAAATCCTACACGTTTTTTTTCGGCGTTGAACCGTACACCTTGACTGATTAACTCTGCCGGCTCACATTGCTCACACCAAATGGAAAATGGTACTTCAAATCGTACGGTTAACTGTTTGCTAGGCCCCTTTGTTTTGCGCCCGTTTGTCTTGGGTTTTACATGTTCATTTCCCTCGGGCGCATAGTAGCGCCCCATATTAAAACCTTGCATTTTGACGGTCAATCAACCCGCATGGAAAATGATATCTCCTGTATCTCCTGGTCAAATAAATCATTTCTTGCCGGGTAAATTATCGTTTGTTCCTCAATTCTATCCCTTGAAGAATATTGTATCGTTCACCCCGTCTAATTTATTAAATATCCTTGAAAATCAAGTGCATGTCACTGCTTCATTAGTATAGTTATGATTAGAATTTTGTTTTGTTGATCATTGGCATAAAGATACTGATGACAGAATATGTCAAGCGTACTTTAACTTTAACCTGCGTAGATGCCCATGCAAATGTACACACACACCCACACGTATACACACACCCACACGCACACGGACTCTCTCACGATTTCACTTCTTCACTCTCAAATCAACTTAATCGTTTATCATCTTCAGATTCGTCCGCGCTCATCCGACCCCTTCCCCGCCGTCACGTGATTTGACAATGCTTCGTCGGATTTTACTCTTTATGGTAAATAGCCCTGTGATGTTCGTGGATGAGAATGATTTTGGGTATATTAAGTGGTGGTTTTCCCTGTATCAAAAGAGAATGAGATTATGAACTTATTAAACGGTGTGTGTTCATGCGTATAGCCTACTCCACTGCATTAAATATTATATTAAACCAGTATGCGAGGTACTTCCGATTAAATATTTCAATGAGTATCCGCGATCGCGAAACTTATAATAAACTCTGATGTTTGGTGTAAATGCTACGTGTATCCATTTACTATCAATTTCACGGAATTTATCCTGTTGCTGTACTCGGTAATAGTTAACTCTGTAGATAAAATTTTGTTAAATATCATCAATTCTTTCCAGCCAATTAACAAAACACATTTATCTTCTGTCACTCAAACAAACTTTATAAAATAAATCTTAAACATACACATGTACATGCATGCACGCAATAATACAAGAGGATTTTTTCGCTCAGTAATTTATTTCATGATAAGATTAACCTGGCCTAAGGGGGCATCCGCAGATGAAAAAGGTGGGATTTTATACTTACAATATGAAAAGGGGACGATAACTTCACAGAAAAGTAAACAATTGGTCAAATATATGAAGATCATCTTCCACGGTGGTAGTTAACATAATATGCATGTAATTCATCAAAATATATTCCATCTAAAATTCCTAACAAAAATAGCTTCATTCCTACGGTATTAATTATTCGAACAATATATCCTTGATGTTAATCTATGATAAACTTTTAAGGGTGGAATTACATACCCATACTATATCCGCTGGAAATTTACCGCACAATGAGTTGGCTTGATGAAGTTTCATGGTGAAAAAAATTAACATTTTTTGGTCTCCACGATCATTTAACATCATAATATCAAATCATCATGATGCTTAAATGCACAACTCCGATTTTTTATATTAATCTTACTCGGATCAATGCATAAAACTAAGCAGAAATAGGGTTTTCTCATTCAAGACCATCGAATTGGTTATGATGATGTAGCAATATACAATCCATTTTAACACCTTCGAGTTTAGAGATGAATTCACAAAGGTTATCGTATTTTATCCATTTATCTTGAGGACAAATACCACAAAGAATTGAGCTTTTTAGCATTTGATCGAGACTTAAAAGCTTTGTAGAGTGGGAGCGGTGGCGGAAAATAATTGACCCGGGTATACAAATTAACAAATTTTTCGAAAAATACAGTTTTAAGCAGAGAAATGCAAAGGTGAAATTTAAGATCATTTTTATCGAAGTTAACAAAGGCGCTATTTTAATTATCTCAAGGAAAAAGGTGAAGGAAAAATTCAACAGCTGACTTTTAACGGGTGAAAGGATGAATGAAATATTACCAGACCCGACAATTGATTTACACTGGTCGGCATTTCGAGGTGCAATACAAGATATTTTCGCCAGTAATGCTCAAGCTAATGGAAACCGAATTTGTGTAATAGAAACACAAGGAGCAAATAAACCACGTAGGGAATTCAGCTATTCCCAAATTTTTAAAGCATCATGTGTTCTAGCAAACAAATTAATGAATACAGGAATAACTCGAGGTGACGTGGTGATGATATTCGCCTACCGTGGGGTAGACTTGGTGGTTAGTATAATGGGGGTTTTGATGACGGGGGCAACTTTCTCTGTACTTGATCCAGCTTACCCGGCTGAAAGACAAATAGTTTATATGAAAGTTGCGCAGCCGCGTGGCTTAATATGTATTGATCAAACAAGCCAAGTAATCGGCTCACTTGCGCCTACAGTGGGGGAGTATGTGAAGGACAGGTTAAAGTTAAAAGTTTACATCCCAGGGCTTAGACTACTCGATGATGGAAAACTTATTGGTGGAAAGATGGACAATGGAACTGAGGTATTCACACATGATGATCAAGTGAAAGGAAATAGTTTTCCCGGTGTTATCGTAGGACCGGATTCTAACCCAACACTAAGCTTTACATCTGGATCGGAAGGTGTACCTAAGGGAGTTCTAGGTCGGCATTTTTCACTTACTTATTATTTTGATTGGATGAAGGAAAGATTTCATTTAACAAGCGATGATAATTTTACCATGTTATCGGGAATAGCTCATGATCCAATACAACGGGATATTTTTACGCCGCTGTTTCTTGGAGCGAAAATTTTGATACCTGCTCAGGATGATCTTGAATTTGAAAAGTTAGCAGCTTGGATGAAACGTGAAAAAGCCAACGTTTCACATCTTACACCGGCCATGGCACAATTAATGATTGGCGGTTCTGAAAACGTGGAGTTTACGGATTTACATCATGCATTTCTCGTGGGAGATCTACTTACGAAGAGAGATTGTATGCGATTACAAAAATTTGCGCCAAACGTACGAATTGTTAATATGTACGGATCAACAGAAACCCAGAGGGCAGTTAGCTACTTTGAAATTCCCAGTAGACAAGAAAATCCCGGGTTTCTTGATACTTGCGATAATGTTATACCGGCTGGTAAAGGAATGAAAGATGTACAATTACTGATAGTTAGTCGGGATGATCATAATAAATTGTGCAATGTGGATGAAGTAGGAGAAATTTTTATTCGCGCGGGAGGATTAGCTGAAGGGTATTTGGGGTTGGATGAACTGACGCAGGAAAAGTTTGTGGAAAACTGGTTTATGGGGGCTGATGTTAATAGGTGGAAGCGGGAAGATGAAGCTAAACTGACACGTCAGAAGGAAATTGAACCATGGAGACAATTTTACAAAGGTCCGCGAGATCGTATGTACAGGTCGGGTGATTTGGGAAAACGTCGGGCAGATGGAAATGTAGAATGTATAGGTCGAGTTGATAATCAAGTTAAAATTAGAGGGTTTCGCATTGAATTGGGGGACATTGATACACAATTAGCATCGCATTCCATAATACGAGAAAATGTTACTATTTTGTTATGCAGTGATAACGAGGAACCGTATCTGATAAGTTACGTGGTACCTGAGATGAAAGTATGGAATAATTTGAGGGCGGAAAGTATGAAGCTTAGTGAAGAAAGTGATGAGGCACAAGACAATTTAAAGGAAAGGCTAAAGCAATTTAAACCTATCCTTCAGGATATTCGACAATATATGAAGACCAGAGTTCCTGATTACGCAGTTCCAAGAGTGATAATACCAATGAAACGAATGCCGCTTAATCCTAATGGAAAGATTGATAAAGCCAAATTGCCCAGACCAACAAAGGCAGAATTGGCTGAGAGTAGAAGTCAAATGAAAACGGATGATTCAAAATTTTCAGAGAGTGAAAAAGCTATACGAAAGATTTGGGGGGAAATTCTTGATATACCAGAATCAGGAATAGGCCTTAATGACGATTTTATGGAGTTGGGCGGACATAGTATACTAGTAGCAAGAATGCTTTATGAAATACGAGATAAATTGAAAGTAGAAATTGGAATATTAGATATCAGCCGAGCGAAAAGCGTGAAGGAATTGGCCGCCAGGGTTGATAATAAATTAGGCGGAGGAAGTGGAGTAAGTGATGAAGAAATTGAATGGCAAAGTAGATACAAGAATGATGCGATAGAATTAATGAAGTCGTTAGCGGAATCATTCAGGGAGAATGGCGATGATGGGTTAAATAATTGGCAAGGTTTAACAGTCTTGCTAACGGGGGCAACCGGATTTGTCGGAAGTTTTATATTAGAGGCACTTTTAAACGACAGTAAGGCCATGGTACATAGGGTTTTTTGTTTGATTCGTGGAATTGAAGGTGGAGAAGAAATGAAGGAGCGCATAGAAAATACGGGTAAAGTTTACGGGATATGGGATGTTAAGAAAGCAGAACGAGTGAAATGTATACAAGGGGACCTTGGGAAAGATAGGTTGGGGATGAAGGAGGAAGATTGGGAAATGATGGCGAAGGAAGTGGACGTAATAATTCATAATGGGGCGGAAGTTCATTGGACCAAAAGTTATGATGAACTAAGGAATTGCAACGTTATGAGTACAGTATGGTGTATAAAGTTATGTGAAATTGGGAAAGTTAAACGACTAGGATTTATGAGTTCGACTAGTGTGCTAGAGAGTGAATATTATCGTCAAAGATATGGAACTTTGAACAACATGATTCAAGAACAAGATAAATTGACCATGGTGATGGAAGAGGACGATTTAAGTGGGAGTGATGGAAGTTGTAAGGATAATATTATAAGTACAGGTTACGGGCAAAGTAAATGGGTTAGTGAAAAGCTATTAAGAGTGGCTGGAGCCAGAGGGTTGAATGGGATAATAATCAGAGCGGGTTATATTATGGGTGATATGAGGACGGGAATATGCGTATTGGATGATTTTTTAGTACGTATGTTAAAAGGATGCATACAGGTTAAATGCCGACCGGATATTAAGAGTGGAATTGATATGGTGCCTGTAACACGAGTAGCTCAAGTGATGGTTTGGGGGAGTATATATGATGATTGGAGACCAAAAGGGCAAAAGCATGGCATGATAGTTGGGCAGATTAATGGAAATAATGGTAAAGTTGGATTAAAGTTTACGGATTATTTGGGAAGTTTGGAAGAATTTGGGTATCAGGTACCTCAAGTTAGTTATGAAGAATGGAAGAGAAGGGTTAAAGAGTATGTGAAATTGAATAATACAAGGGAATTTAAGGGAGAGACTGGAGAGAAAAAAGAAGAGTTTGCTGTTCTACCACTAATTGATATTATATTGAATGAAAGAGAGGAAGCTTGGGATACAGTTAAAGTGAATAGTCAAAACACGGGGATGATAGAGGATGAGATTGTTAAGGTTAAAGCCAATTATCGGGATGAGGATAAAGGATGGAGTATGACAAGCATGGAGAAGATGATAAAATATTTAAGAAGTATGGGATACTTGAATGAATTACCCATGAAAATGTATGAAGAAGAGCAGTATAGTGATGAAAAAAGGTTGAGTATAAAAGAGAAAATTTTAGCAATTGGGGGAAGAATTGGGGGAAGAAATGGTTAGAGAGGTGATGATATCAGATATACGAGAGGAATCTAGATCTATAGATTGATGTGAGAATAAAGGAAGAAGACGAAAGAGTATAAAAAGTATAACTTACCGGAAAGAGGAAAGGATTTTTCGCGACCAAATTCTGCGACAAAATGAAGGGTTAGCAGACTAGAAAGGATTCATTGGGATAAAATAGAGAAAAGCACACATACCATAACGAACGTAGAGAATTGGTTTAATGTTTGAAGCTTCTCTAATTAAAATTGGAAAATGTGGATTGGAAGTTTTCATGGCTTGATAATGTTGAATTAAGAAGTGCCTAAGAGAACAGGAAAGATGGTGGTTAAGAGGGGCTTTGAAGATGAGAAGATGGACAAAAAAAATAAAAATTCAAACTGACCTGGTGCCGGCGGATGAAAGATTTGATTGACATACGTGGAATCTTAACTCTTTTATTGTAGGAGAAAAGCGAAATTTCGATGATACCATTGTTACGAGATGACGATAATAAGGGAGAGCAAATTCCCCAACGGTAAAGTGTACTTGATTTAATCTTTTTGATAGTATGCAGTTATGGGCATGAGAAATCAAAAAGAAAATAAGCAAAATATTGTCTGTGCGCAAATGTGACGACAACGTGGATAAAAGATAAATTTAATCAGTTTAACTGGAAAAGCTGCACTAAAAAGATTGATTTTGGCAAAATCGTAAAAAATTTCCAAATCTTGGCCGAAAAGTAACACCAGAAATCACGGAAGGTGCAGACTGGTTTTGGTAATCTCGTCTGGTCTTAAGCGCATGTGTTCCTTCCAAAACAGGCACTCCCAGTCTTTTGTCTCATCCTATCTCCGCAGTAACTTCCTGATTAGGAATATCACGTGGGTTGAAGTGACTTCCTTTTTTGGTTAAGAGTGTCGGGGAAAGGGGGACGGAAAAAGTTTAAATTCGGCACAATGGAAGGATTTTTTTAATGTTCCTCGCAACTTTTATCCTTCTCCTCTTAATTTCATGTTTTACCCGTTAGGATAATTCCAATAGAGGAAGAATCTCACATTATGGTGGTAGCGGGGGTGATGTATCCTAAATTTACAATGGGATTTATTCGCAGAAATTTATACTTATTAATATTCTACGGGATTTTTACCTTATTCTTCTCATCGTTAAACGTGTTGGGTTCCCCAAATCTCAAAAGTTCAGAAGAATATCGCGTCAAAGAATTACCAAGTCAACCTCCTTCTACTGCAGATGATCCCAGACCGGAAATGTTTGCGGGAAATATCCCGGTTAATGAAAATATTAACGCCAGCATGTTTTTCTGGCACATAAAATCATTATACCCTTCGGATGCTCCTCGTACCATAATTTGGCTTAACGGCGGGCCAGGTTGTAGCTCTGAAGATGGAGCTCTAATGGAAAATGGACATTATCGTGTTAATTCCGACATAAACTTAGTTAGAAATGAAGGGTCTTGGGCCGAATTTGCTAACCTTCTCTATATAGACAGCCCAATTGGAACAGGATTCAGTTATGCTGAATCGGATAAATTACTTACAGAATTATATGAGGTTGCGGATTATCTGGTAAAATTTATGGAACAATGGTACCAAATTTTCCCTGAACGTTTGAATGATGAACTTTACATTACCGGGGAATCTTTTGGTGGACAATACGTTCCTCACTTTGGTCGTGCTGTACTACGTAGAAATGAAAAAGTCGATGCATCTCAACAATGGAATCTTAAAGGTTTAGCTTTGGGAAACCCTTGGATTTCTTCACCCGAACAATATGCTTCCTATGTGCCCTTTGCTTATGAACGAAAATTAGTACCAAATTTAGAAAATGTCACCGAAATGTTGGAACACACCCGTTATCAGTGCCTAAAAGAATTAGAAGGCGAAGATCGAGATTCAATTTTCATTGACATTTGTGAACAAGCTATGGTTGACGTTCTCAAAGCTACCCTTGACTACGATGGAAGATGTTTTATTACTTATGATATTCGTGTTCGTTCTTCTTACCCTTCATGTGGAGCAAACTGGCCTCCCGAAACTGCTCATATAACATCGTATTTACGTCGAAAAGATGTTAAAGAAGCTTTAAACGTTGACTATCCAGGTTCCACGGGATGGGTAGAATGTAATGGTCAAGTTTATAATAAACTTAAAGGTCTGCGTTCCGAATCTTCGGGATTATTTTTGCACGAACTACTCAGGAAAGTTCGTGTACTTATATTTGAAGGTGATCAAGACTTCGTTTGTAACGCAAAAGGTGTTGAAGATGCTATCCAGAACTTGGATAATGGAGGTATTAAAGGTCTACAAATTGAGCCTGGTGTTGAAGCTCCTCGTATGACATGGCAATTCAATGGTTTACCGGCCGGTTATATTCAAGAATCCCGCAATTTATCATATGCTCTCGTTTATAATGCTTCTCATATGGTATCTTATAATTACCCAGCCCAGATTCGTGATGTTATATATCGATTTATGAACGTCAAACTTTCCGACGTTCCCGATAATTATCGTTTTTCAACTTTGAACGGAAATCCCTTTTTTCCTTCTGACAAACCTGTTCCAACCAAACCTCCTCCAAGATCTTTTGAATCTATTAAATCCGATTCTCCATCCGTTATTATTCCTCCTGCACCCGCTCCCGCTACCCCCGTCGATGATGATACTGAGCAAGATCATTCACCTCTCTCCACAACTACGCCTGTATCAAGTCTTCCGAACATTGAATCTTCCAACGATCAATCGAGTGATAGTGGTAATGTGTACTTCTTATCAAACCGGTTAGTCGAGCTGTTTTTCTTGATTATTATATTTGTCATTGTCCTTTGGTTCGTGAAGAAAACTCGCCTGTTCCATCGTTTTCGGCAATCTTCTCCTCGGAATGTACCTCCTGTACCACTTGATGATTATGATATGCTATCTCCTCATGTGTCTAATTCCCATTCTCATCATTCTCGATCTTCTTTTACTAGGTCTGAGCGTCCTGCGTCAAGTTCGGCTGCCCATCCTAACAAATATTCTACAACTTCTAATTCCATGTCGAGCTCAATATCCAAACTTTCCAAGTCGGTCTTTCGCGCGATATTCCAATTACGAACTCGTTCATTGACCCCGAGGTCTTCGGCTTTTCGTTCTTATCCTCCTCCCGACGAGTCCGAGTTAACCATGTTTCGCCACGCCAACCATGATGTTTAGTCTCCAGTAACCCTGATGTTTTCCTCTTTTCCCTTCTACGTCTGTGCAACCTTTTCTTGTCTGCTATTTTTAAATTATCTAGATAGTCATGATATATTCTGCCACCTGGTCTTGACGAGTGTTTGGAAAAACACTCATACCCTCGCCTTCGGCAAATTCTGGCCTATGGTAAAAATCTTCTTCGGATCTTATTGAACTAATATTAATTATATCATTGGCTCGATTAACCAACTCTTTTATTGACCTTTTCCATGATCAAAGTCTTTCATTATGCTGTCTCTTTTTTGCCGATCGTTGATTCGCTTTCATGGCATTTCATCATCTATGCTGCCGTGTACGTATTATGCGTACACAATTCCCGTTCACCCTAGTTCTACTGTTTTGCCCTTGAATCTGGCCAATTTTCGTTATTATTCCCTCCCTATACTAATCTTTGTAGCTACTAAGCCCCCGATTTTGTAATTGTCTAGCGTATATGTAGATATTGCCTCCGCCGCCGCCTATACTATACTACATAATTTACTTTCACCTCATTTTCATTCCATTAACAAACTCATCTTCATCGTACCATTCGTTTTCGTCTTCCCGTAACGTCAAAACCTTGCTCTATATTCAACAAAACTTCCCTTTTAGCTGTCGTCACCGGTTTAAGTGCCCGTTGTATAACTTCATCATCAATATTAACCCGGTCCTCCCTATACTCAGTTAACTTTCTTTTAACTCTTTGCTCAATAGCAAATATTAAATCAACATCCCGTTGTCCAACCAATGTGACACTTTGTCCAATTCTACCAGCGCGAGCCGTCCTACCGACTCGATGAATATAATCGTGTGGATCTCTAGGTACATCATAATTCAATACCATTTCAACATTTGGTATATCCAACCCTCGTGCTGCTACATCTGTTGCTATAAGTACTCGAGCTCGTCCTGCCCGAAAGTGTACCAAATTGTCCAATCTTTGCTTCTGTCGTAAGCCTGAATGTAGTGCTGTCACACGATAATTTAACGTCCGCAATATATGCTCCAGTAACGTTGCCGTTCGTGTTCGATTACAGAAAACGATAACTGATCTATTAACGTTAATAGGTGTACTCAATAGTACATGTAAGTAACATTCTCGATGTGTTATCGTTACAAGTTGATAATATTGCTCAAGACTATCCGGTAACACTTTATCATGACCATCCGGATCGTACACGTATGTAGGTCGTGATGCTTTATTCGTAGGAGCAGATGATGTAGCCAAATCCCGTATAGAATTTGTTAACGTTGCGGTAAAGAGTAACGTTTGCCTTTGATCCGCTCCGGGTAATGCATTTAAGCATGTATTAACATCACTCAACAAACTACCCGATTTTGTCGGTGCCAGTAAACGATCCGCTTCATCCAGTACAAGAAAGTGAACTCGTCGTAATCCCGCCAGCAAAGTATCATTCCCCGTTGAATTATCCACATGTTCCGCTAATCGTCCCGGTGTAGCTACGACAATGTGCGGTTGACGTGATAATTCTAACCCTTGATCCCGCAAATCTCCTCCACCCGTTATCAAGCAAATTCTAACATCTTGTCCTGATGCCACCGCTAAAAACTGTTCGTAAATTTGTGCAGCTAACTCGCGCGCTGGCGTTAATACCACGCAAAATATAACGTGCGGATCTTCCGACCATTTTTGTAGCACGGGTACCGCAAACGTTAACGTTTTGCCCGATCCTGTTCGTGATCCGCCTACACAATTTTTTCCCATTAATATCTCAGGTATACATGCTGCTTGAATTGCCGTCGGTTGCTGAATTTCCATGCGGCGCAATGCTGCGCAAAGCCATGAGCTTACGCCTACATCTTCAAATCTCCGTTTCATCTTTCCCACACTTTCCCTTAATTCCTCCCTTTCACTAACACGACTTGTACCGTGTCGTCCTAGACTTTTGTCAGACTTGCCAGTATCACCACTCTTCCGCTTGATTCTCGTTAACTTTTCCATTTCACTTCCTAACTCTTGTCGCTTAGTATCTGTATCATAGTTTGTGTATTATTCCCTACCAAACCGGATATTCTCCTCTTCTTCCGACATATTACGCAAAAAGGAAAATCTCTCGAA
Source organism: Herpomyces periplanetae (assembly GCA_009733715.1). Lineage (NCBI taxonomy): Eukaryota > Fungi > Ascomycota > Laboulbeniomycetes > Herpomycetales > Herpomycetaceae > Herpomyces > Herpomyces periplanetae. Next base: position 176,375 of record WMKJ01000006.1, on the reverse strand, counting down.
TGTCAACTTTATTCACACGCACCAACTCTTTTATCAATCATTCCCAAAGTATATGAAAATACCCTTTTGGAGAAAATGCGCTTCAGATCTCAAATTTCTAACGTTTCCATGCTAAATAGTACGTTAAACTTTGTCCATCCATGTTAACCCTTGTGTGTCAGTTTGTAAGTGTGCACGTTAACCTTATCCACCCGGTGAAAGAATTGGTTTCATCGTTAGCTTCTCTAGGTCCCATCGCCTGGATTCGCTTGGGCGAGGATAACGTACGCTTCACTATCATGCCTGAGCAAGGAACTCAAGTTTGGGCTGTTGTAGCCATAGATTCAATATTCGGTGACGATTACATGGTGCAATCCAACGCTGATAATGCTATTAACTTGGAAGTTCCTCTCGCTCCGTTTGTCAAGGCTATCCGTTCGGCTTTACCTGCCCATACCGTTTCAATTCGGTTAACCAAAAAATTCGAGCGCCCCTTACTCTCTTTATCCATTCATCGAAATACAATCATATCTAAAAGTGGCATATCCGCTTTATCAACTTCCGCTGCCGTACGCGCTGCTGAAGATATCTTCGATGCTCCAACTTTACATCGTAATGTTGATCCTCCTACTACCTTTGATGTTGATTCAACTGATACAGTAGATTTAAAAGTTACCACTACCAGTGAAACTACTATAACTCAGGATGTACCTGTACGTGTATTAGCACCCAGTGCTGTAATAGGTCTACACGAGCCTAGATGCCCCGATCCTGATGTGCATATTATCCTACCCTCATTAGCCCAGCTTAAGGCTGTTTCTGATCGTTTTACCCGATTAGCTAGTGGAATGAATTCTTCCGTTAGTGCTAATACTGCCACTGCTAAAGTTTGCACATCCATATCATCTCATTATCGTCTTGAGCTTGCCGCCAACATGCACGGATGTCTACGATTACGCGCACAATCTGATGCTGTGGAAATCCAAAGCGTATGGACAGGTCTTGTTAATCCAGAGTTAGATCCTTCTGCGATTGACGGTGGGGAAGAAGCATTAGCCCAGCATCCGAGTACTCGTATGAAATTATTGGGTGATTCTCAGGGTTTAGAGAGTCAAGGATGGGCTACTGTTACCATTGACGGTCGAGACTGGAGTAAAGTTATGAGCGTTGGTCGGCTCGGTGGTCGAGTTATTGCGTGTTAGTATATTAAACTATATTCATACACATCTCCTAAATCATCTGCTCATTAACGTATAGGCTTCTGTCACGAACATGCACTTGTTCTCTACGTTTATCTGCCCTACGATGAGTTAGCCGGTCGTGATGATTCTGTTTTAACGGTAAGATATCAACTTTCAATCACACCCATGCAATTTTATTCCTTTGTCATCTATTCCCATCAATTGACTTACTACCCTTGATTCCAATGCATTTAAATTATCATTTCGTTGTACTTTTTCTTTCCGTCCTCCCAAAATCCTTCTACCTTTTCGCAATCCCAAAATTTTGCCGCCGCGTCAATTAACATGCTGCGCCACATAGTATTACATAAGCTCCTATTCTTCATAACCAGTGGCACGTGATGATTGTGGCAGTGCATCGGCGCGTTTGACGACAAAATTTCGTTTCGTGTTGACGCGAAATGAGCTTTATCACAGGATTATATCCTTTTCACTTGCATCTTTAGCCTCGGAATTGTTAAAATAACAATGTCATCTAACGTGGGATTACCTACTCCTCGCGGAAGTGGAACTTCTGGTTATGTTCAACGAAATCTTTCTCATTTACGTTATCCCGATCGAAAACTTGACATCTACGGTGGGCAAAATGACTTGTATAATGATGATAATGTGGTTGCTCGCAAGAGTATCTACAAGGAAATAGATCCTGAAATTGCTGAGCATGAACGTCGAAGAAAGTTGGAGAATAAGGTTTTCGAACTTCAAGTACAGCTTGAAGATGATGGGTACGTATATATTTAGCTTATCATGATATTGACATGTCTACCCTCAACCTTGATATTTTTATACTGATGCAGTAAGCCATTTCAAACATGATAAAATTGACTGTTGCTATCAATTAGAGAATTGAGTGATGCAGCTATTGAAGAAAGATGTAATGCACTACGTGCAAAACTTGAATCCGAAGCCGCTAAATCACTCCCCGTCGATTCCGATAAAAAACCGGGGGATCGAGATCTAAACCTATCAAAAAGACATAATTTAGTACACATTAAGCAGCGCGAATGTCAGCGTATGCGTGATGCCTTTGGTTTAACTGATGAACCCAATGGGAATCCCAAGGACTCGCTCTGACAAAATGCGATAAATTTTCCTTCCTCTATGTCTGGCTTGGTAAGGTTGTAATTATAAATGTTGGGAAGAGTAAATTTCTCCTTTTACCCCATTAGTACACCCACTTCTCTCAATGGCGATGATCATCATGCTTAACTTTCCTTCCCTTGCATTCCTTATCCTTCATTTTCTCTTTCTTGTTATTCAAAACCCTTTTTTCTCCAAAATTTTCCTCGTCGTTACATAATCAAAAGAGTCTATGCTTGAAATGCGATGAAATTTTGCATTACAAACTACACTTTCGCACCTTATCGCATCGCATCTCTTCTTACTATTAATTTATATTGTCCATCTTAATTAGTTGGCAATATTTAATCAGACTTCTACTGCGCGTTGAAATATTTCCAGTAACGTGCCTCGTCTAGTGTTGATTTGGCCAAATTTTACTCGCGTTTTCTTCTCTACGTGCATCTGCAGTGCACAATGCGAAATGATAGAATCTGATAATCACGATAGATGTCATGAATTAAACGGAAAGCGAAAGTTTAGTAGTACTAACGACACGTCTATCGATGACGATAATGTCGCTTGCAGCCCTTCGGGAGCCGATGATCCCGGCGACCAACATGATGCGAAAGTGCAGTGTACAATCACGAATAATATTCCTGCGCAATCAACGACTGTATGCGTTCCAAACATGCGTAAAGACCTCGGACGATCTGAATATTTGTGAGACTTTCCATTCCTTTTAATCGTTAAACCATTTCCCAACTGAGGACATCACTTTTACCTTAAATTTCCCCCTACTCAAAGATTCAATACTCATCTATGTTAGTCGACTCAATGTAGATAAACGAGAACGTATCCGATTAGCGCAGAAAGAGCGCGTCCAAACGGTTGATGCAGAAAATGTTAAAACCCCCGTACAGTACGCGGGAATCCCACAATTCAGTAATGAAGAAATAGCTGCCGAATGTCGGAGACCAAAGCGTAAAGTTGCTGTACTTTTTGGATACTCTGGACATGGCTACAAAGGATTACAGATCATGCCTGACCAACGTACTATCGAAGGCGATTTATTTGCAGCTTTCGTTTCAGCTGGAGCTATTTCCAAGGCCAATGCGAACGATCCAAAAAAATCCTCCCTGGTGCGATGTGCTCGTACAGACAAAGGGGTTCACGCAGTCGGCAATGTTGTTTCACTTAAATTGATACTTGAGGATCCCGACATTGTCGAAAAAATAAATTCACATTTACCCAAGCAAATACGTGTTTGGCATGTCATGCGCACCCTGGGTGGCTTCAGCGCTTATCAAGCATGTGATTCGCGTTGGTACGAATATTTAATCCCATCGTACTGCTTTTTACCTCCTAAACCGAACTCTGTTGTAGGCCGTCTAATACAACAAACACTCATCAATGATGTAGCAGCGAAACAACGTCATCGTGAAAGGTTGGCTGACCTTTGGGACTTTTGGGTGCAAGTTGAGCAACGGGAAATTGACCCAGTCCTATCAACTCTGGACAGTACGACTTATGAATCTGTAATGAACATTCTCAATTACGAAAAGGGTTCGAATAATACCCATAGTAATGGTTGTAATTCGGTGTTAAACGGCAACGAATCTTTAGATCAATATTCTTCCGAGGGTGAAGATTCTGACACTAACAATAATGGTAATGTCATGGGGATTGATGGGTTGGGCAGCAATCCAATTTCAGAGCGTCACTCGCAACTTGCCAATCAAGGAGTGGACCAAAACGCAAATGCAAAAGTTAACGCAGCGATCCGTCTAATTCGAGAAGCTGTTTATAAAGCTCAATGCGCATACCGAATATCTGATGAACGAATATCGTATATACAAAGTGTACTGGATCAGTTTGTCGGGACGCATGGATTTCACAATTACACGGTTCGCAAGAAATTTGATAACTCATCGGCTAAACGACATATTAAATCCTTTCGAGTTTTACGTCAATATGCGTGGTCCACAAAAGGCGATGAAGTTGAAACAACGTCTGCTAACGCATCTGACCCGTCAAACGTAACTTCTACTACACACTGCGAAGAAAAACTAGACAACTTTGATGAAACTGGAGTGTCGAAGGATGGTACGGAGTGGATATCTTTACAAATTCATGGACAAAGTTTTATGATGCATCAAATTCGAAAAATGGTTTTTATGACGGCACAAATCGTTCGGATGGGCGTTGATTTTAAGCGTATAATCAATGCTTCCTTCGGGCCTCCTGAAAGAATTGATCCCATCACAGCGATATGCGACGGTAGTTTATCCACTTCATTGGAAAAGTCAACTGTACTTCCTAATTGTGAGAATCCAAGTGTAGAGGCTACTTCAAAAATGGCTACAGGATGCATACGTGGTGCACAATTAAGAATATTTACTATTCCAAAAGCGCCGGCTCTAGGTTTATTGTTACTACGTCCAGTATTTGATAGTTACAACAAACGAAGACTTAAGCCTCAACATGCCATTGGAATAACGAAAGATTTTCCTGATGCCATTGATTTCACAGATTGCTCGGGTAAGATGCGAGAATTTGCGATTCGGGAAATTTACAGTCAAATTTTTACGGAAAATGAACGGGAAAAAACCTTTTTAAACTTTTTCGCCCACGTTGATGGAGGGGCGGGTAACGGATTCACACGATCAGGCGTGGAAGATGGATGGCTTTACTGGTTTTTAAATAAAGGATATACAGGTGATAAATAACGTCAACAAATTTTCTAGCTGTATGAAGTGTATTTAGCGGCGCACGGGAATAATGATTATGGTACAAGTAATTAATCATCCTACGAAGACAATTCATGATTGGAGTACACGACTAATATACTACTAGTTGTCGAAACTGGTATTCAAAGATGATGATGGTTAAACGAGGGAGTTAAGTGAGAATGAACTTGGGAAGTAAAGTTAATGCGCATACACTAGCTTATGACGAGCCTATTTAGCAGAATCCAGCAAGAATTTTGTCGTATCACGCAAAGCGCGTGCAACAGCAGCTCGAACGGCAGCGTCTTCGAGTGCTGCTAATCCTACAACGGTACACCCAGCCGGAGTACATACTTGATTCCGTATTATCGCAGGATGAGTATCAGTTTCACGCATTAAGCTTACGACGCCTTGCATAGTTTGAATGGCCAATTGAGTTGCAACATCCCGAGGTAAACCTTGTGCAAGTGCACCATCAATTAACGCTTCAGCCCAAAGAGCGCAAAATGCAGGACCTGATGATGAAAGAGCCGTTCCAGCTGGCATTAATTTTTCGGGTAACGTGGTGACCTGCCCGACAAGGCGAAATATCGTAGTAGCGATGTTACAATGTTGCAGCTGGGTAAATCCATCGGTATCATCATATGCCAAAAGAGTCATGGACTGGCGAACGCGACAAGCTGTGTTTGGCAAAGCTCGTATAATTGCAACATCATTTGGATTGTTAAAAGTATTATCCAAAAAACATTTGCGCAATTGACTCAATGATGTACTAGCAAGTAAACTTATCACCAATTTTTCATGAAAAAGACTCGCAAAGGGGTAATCGGGATAATGTGAGTATGAGGAGGGTGTTGATGATAAAGATTTCTTCAATTTAGAACGAGCGACGGGTGTTTCGGCTAGACGATGTAAAATGTTGGGTTTACACGCTAAGATAATCGTATCAGCATCATTGATAACGTACGATAAGTCGTTCACGACTATGGAGACGACACAAGGTGGTGATGTCGTAGTAAGTGTTAATATTAAACGTTGATATGGATTGGGCGTACTACAAGAAACAGCCTTTTCTCCTGTGAACCGTGCCAGGGCAGCTTGTATGCGATTTGCCGATTGGTGACGAGTAACGTAGGCTATGAATCGCGTAAACGGAAAATTAGATCCATCTGATCGTGTTGGAGTTGAATTTCCATGTGTATCCGAAAAGCTACCAGCTTTATTAGAAATTTTGGCAAGGGTAAGTGAATCTAGAATCCCTTCTAGTATAGCCGTACCCAAAGTTCCTGAATTCAAGGTAGAGTTAACGTAACCAGGTAGGTATTCAAGAGTGAGTAGGGAAATGTAAAATCATTTACCACAGCCTACAATTGCCAACGTTGAATTCGATGATCCATAGCTGGAAGTTGTCATTTTAATTAGTTATTTTGTTAATACCAGTTAATTGGCGGGCGTAACTTTTCGATAGAGCTGAATCTGTAGAACTTTATTAAGATAAATTACCACGATTTGGCCAACCGAATAAATTTGCGTGTGAATAAATATATGTTCGTGTACTATTACACAATAAATATTCCCATTAACCACGTTAAAATCCTCCCCGTGAAATCTTCCCTTGAACTATAAAATTTTATGAATTGCGCGTTAAAAAGTTAAATTTACAAGTTAAAATCGCCAAATTTCCCTCTTCGCCTTTTATACCCGGGTAAATAGTCGGCCCGAAATATCCCATCTTCCGGTCCTTACGTAATTATAGTGGGTCACGTGGGTGTTCACGTGATGTGATGTTTGACGATTTTTGGATAAATTTGTTTTATGTAGCATCTCTTCAATCAATCACGTACGAATTTATTCCAAAATTATGGCCCCGCCAACATCTTGGAACAGTGTATTAAACTTATTGCGTGAATTTGCTAAATCAGGACAGATTGATGATCATGAAATTTTATCACTTTGTGCGGACCTTAATTCACAATTTCTCCCTCCTCAAAATATTTCAACTTCATCATCTCAAACTTCAAACAGGGACTTAATTGAATATTCAGATTCCCTTCTGGCCGATTCCATCAAAATTATTCAAGGAGTTGCTCTCATACGCACGGATCAAATTCAGCCTGCCCTTAATATTCTGGTTCCTTTACTTCCTAAACTGACAAGCCAATCTTGGTTACAAAATTCCAGTCTTTCAGTTAAGTCTTCACTGGCTTCTGCTCTAGCCTACGCTTACTATAAATCCGGTCAACTTACATCTGCCCATGACTTTGCTAAGAATACAATTCAACAAGTTTATACTTCTCCGTGCATTACACACGTTTTAGCACAAACTTTCTATCGTCTTGAAAAGTTTAGTGATGCTCTGCATACGTATACCTCCCTTTTGTTCAACCCCATTGCCAATTTATCGTCCAATCAGCGAAAAGATACTCTTGTTAACATTGCTGCTGTTAAAGCTCAATTACTGCTAAACGGTACTCAGGATTTTATGGATTTAAAAGATGATTTTATCGATTTAGATAACCTGTCTCATGAATTAGCTTACAACTACGCTTGTTGGTATTTGTCCAAGGGTGATTATCATCAAGCCAAAACTTCCTTGATGCAATCTGATGGTAAGCCATCTAATCCTTTCTAATGCTTAGCCCTCTTATGTATGCTAACGATATGAACCTTGAAGAATTATGTTCTTCGTCTAATTATCTTTCAGCAACGGAAAAATCCCATGAACTCTATCAAATTCGTGCTCAAAACCTCTACTGTGAACTAGTCCCAGGTGCCAATTCATTGAATGATGTATCAACTAACATATCTTCTGCAGTTTCTTCCCTTGATAAAATTTGTGATAAATCTCACCAGACCGTTCATCAAATTGCACAGGTTAACCGCTATGTGGCAGAAGCGAAGGTCCAGGTAAATCCTGTTTCCCAATTTTTAAGGTATAATGATATCATGAAACTTCCTCAAGACAAAGCGCCATTTCACTATCAGAACCTTTTACTGCAGTATAACTGTTATGTGTCAAGTTTGGAAGCTGGCAAGTATTCCGGAGTATTGCGCAGTTCCAGCAAATTTTTATCACAACATCCACCCCTAAGTATTGACCCATTGGTAAACGCAACTTCAACAATTAATGCAGCGGCACATATTTTAAAAAGAGGCCTATCGTACAGAACTTCTCTTAACTATCTGAAAAAAATTGTACATCAACGGCCAACTGATATAGCGTTAAATTTACTCTTAATTCAGTTTCTCTTGCAAAGAAATTCACCCGAGTCCGCACGGCAACACCTTCAAGACCTACTTTACAACGTTGAAAATTATGACAAAATTTTACCCCATAATGTTGATCGACTTGAAATCCGGTTTTGCTCAGGATTATCAGGACTTGCCGTTGACTTTTATCGTCATATAGGCATGGAACGAAGAGCTGCACGAGAGCTAAAGCTATACGTTAATTTCTGGCATAATCGTGGAAGATTAGGGCTACAGCGATGTTCTACACGCTTGCTCACCGAAGCGGCGATAAGCTTCTTGAAAACATGGCGGGGAAAAGATTTGTTAATTGTTCGGGATATCCTTGTAGAGCTGGGTAATAGAACAGACCAGTTGAGTGTAAACACTGAAGCATTTTGCGATTATGTGGGAGGTATTAATAGTCGAAAATGTGATGATGTGTCGGAATTCGGGCTACCAATGAACGCGAAATTTCAAACGTGTGATGGGGTAAAATTTTCCCAGTTAGTTGATGTGGAAGCATTAGAAGAGTTAGGTATTCCGCCGTTAGCTTCCCATCGTAATATCATGTTTACAAAAGGAGATGCCGAAGAAAATTTTCTTCGTAACGACACATCCATACATAAACGGACGAATGCAGGGTTAAAGGGTACGAAGACTTATGATAAGCATACTGACCGCCAAATATCTAATCGGAGATTACCGAAAGAGTTTATAAAGAATTTTACACCAGATAAAGAACGTTGGGTACGTTTACGCGATCGGAGTACTTATAATCATGACGCCAAATCAAGTAAAGCGTCGAAACGCAAAGGACCAACAAATCAACGCAAAGGCACTAGAAAAGATAAACGTGACATCCTTGCACAAGGCGCCATTCAATCCATGTAAATCAATTCGGATTTTCCAAAACTGCTCTAACCAAATTCTACCATACGGAAGTGAATAAAGTCAATCCCTAACAGGGCTGAAACCGTACTCAAGGATTGACTTAGGAAGGTGGTATGTACGCAGATAAGGAAGGTGCGCATCACACATTGTTTCATGTTTTCCCCGACGGATAAACTTCGGTTTCCTTGAATTAGTTTCAAATTACGCCTTTTTTACGTGCGTAGCTTAATTCTCTTTGAATTGGCTATGCTAAAGTGGTCGAAGTTGGGCGTGGTGGCTGCTGCGTGTTTTCTATCCAAGAGTAATCCCGATACGCTATGCGACTCATTTCTTGGGGAAAGGTTTACAATCTTATTCTTATCGTAACCTAACAAAAAGCATCCTGAATAGCGAATATTATTGCAAGATACTTATTTTACAGTTTACGATATTAGTAGAATAAGTTGGCTATTGCACGGGTAACAAAGGTTATTTATCGAATATTAAACGTTGATCATTTTATATTGTTTGTTTATGGTGTTGTAAAATGAAGGCCATGAGTAGACAAAAGTCGATATTATTGACACCTGTGATTTTTCTGACCCTTTATACAATTGTGTTTACTTGGCCAATCACGAGTTTAATGGGTCACTTATTTTGTTTGTATAAAAGAAAAATTTCAAAGCGGTTCAATTGAACCCTAAGGCGTGCCAACTGATGAATGACGTAGCCGCAACGGATGGAGGTTTGAGCGCAATTTCTACCAAGGTTGACCGGATAAACACGAAACATCACTATACAGTGCCTCACACCATCATTAACATAAATAATTTGGCTTATCGACTACTTTTAGCCCAACAAATATATACCAAATTGCCCTGCAAAACTTCAGATTTGTCGTACACAGTGCATATTGGAACGAGCAGGGTGTAGTGAGCGTACAACTTAACCTGTCGCGGATGGTTTGTAACGTTGAGTTCAAGGTAAAATACGCATGAATCAGTATTAACCTCTTATTATGTATTATAAACAAGCGAGTTTCCAAGGTAGGCTGCGGGAAAGTTTCATGAATGTGATGGAATTGAGTTTCACTAAATCTTACCGGTATGTCGGTTTTACGCGCATTTTCTCATCCAATTCTCTCCACAGTTGGAGTTTGAACGATGAAATGCTATTTTTTTAGAGAGTAGACTATCTAGATTCTCGCGCGTTGTTCGCAGTTTACTTTAAGTTATATCAGTGTAGGCAACGATATTTAAGCCAACTTGATTCACGTCACCCTGTGCAACCTGAATTGTTAGCTCAATACGAATCTACAGGCCTGAGTTAATTCGAATCGATGGATTAGGTAAGTTCATTGTACAGTGATGATCATGGTGTGTGTGTTCATCTGTCATTACTACAAGATGAACGATATTGTTACTCAGGGGCACAAATAATTGGGACAAGTGGGACCTTTTATTTTACACGATCCTTTGAGATCGCTGTGTCGAATAATTGGAGGTTAATTTACTATAATCTCATCTGCTATGATATATACATGGGAAATTCAGCAGAATAAATGTTATAATTTTTCAGTGTTATCAATTTATTTGCACATTGGTTATTCGAGAAAACATAGAATGTAGTACGATATCTTGACGATCAATTATATGAAGACTGCGGTCAAACTCTTAGACTATTTACACTGTACAGAGAACCTCACTGTTCGCACATTATATTACAAAAGCAGTGACACATCTTACCGCATGTGGGCGTATGTGAGGGGTAAGTAAACTTGCATATAAAGCTATGCGTACACGTTACCAGAAGGCATTAAATACCATTTAATAATATTTTTGCAATGTTGCTTGTTTTGCCTATAATTAACATGGTTCCTTAAACTCTGCTATACTTACCCAACTTCCATGGAAAACTTTTCAAGTCACTTTACGTAAAAAATTCGATTTCTGCATCTTCACACACTTTTACCTCTAAAAAACAAACACGCGGCAAGTTAGAACGGTTGATTTCCTAATCGGGTAAATAGGAGTCTTTCTTGCCTAGAACCTGTTGCGCTCCTGCCTAGTCGTGTGAATCCTTCTTATTCCAGAGAAAATTCTGTAAAATCGGCGAATTAAACCAGACGAGATGAATATTCCTGGATTCGTCTGAACTTTTTTACATTGAGAAATGCTCCATTTCGTACGAGAGTAGTTGAAGTGTATTCATTTTTAACAATTTACGTTGGTAAATTCATATTGTCCAAACGTAGTGAACTTGCTGTTTACTTTGTGATTGTATAGTTAAGTTACCCCGAAGTGTGCACGCTGTATGACTGATATCCGTAAATGATTATTTTCCGCATGCATACGAGGTCATTTGTAAAGAAAGTAAAGAAAAATACTAGTATTATAGTATTAGGATTCATAATCGCCTTGATTTATTAAGTCGAGGGGAAATATACATTCCAGACTGATGGGTTGGGTTACTGTGAAAAATTTCATCACAATCAATAGGCTAAGGTATCATTTTCACACAAATCAAGTTCAAGTAAAGCCTACGGAGGGTTAATCTGGTTCATTCTCCAAAGCCCGCGAGACAAGAAAAGTTTACCGCGAAAGATTGTTACAGAGTAGAGTAAATTGTATACAAGAATAGGATTTGATAAATGATTTACATCATGCATTTTATGCATTCTCCAGTTATAGTTTGATTTGGGAATTCATTACAAATGTTACGAAAATATCAGGCTTAGGAACCCGCAGGTTTCATGTATGCATGAGTACCTCAGTCAAAATAATTAAGGAAAAAAAGTAAGTCTAGCGATAAATAGTGGTAGGTTAGACGAAACTTTTCCTCTGAATTAGCTTTCATTGCGTTACGTTTCATTACATTGTGTTGCGCTGCACTGCACTTCACATCATTATACAAACGTGAATAATATGTGTAATATCCATCCGGACCTGTGAATCTTCTCAGCCGCATATTAGCGCCCTAGTTTATCGTATTAACCAAATTACTGTAGACTTATGCTAAAATAGAAGCTTCAAAAGTATATTTGAGCGTCAACACATATTAACAAAACTGTAAGATTCTCGCCATCATGTAAACTTTTGGTGTAAGCAATGACAAATTTGTTGTATTTAAATGATAATATCTTATGGAACAACATACCATGCTGACCTCAATATTAATTATCGATGTACCCGTTAACACTGTTAAAGTTAGCGTGATCCGATTATACGGAAACGGGTCATTTAAAAGGGAAAATTTACCATTCATTAGATACGTGGTTTTTTGCCTGGAAAATTCTACATTATGTGGCACAAATAATCCCGTTAACTAATTTTTAACCAAATTTCCCTGAGTAGAATAGCTCTGCACGCTAGATTAAGTTGAACGAAACGTCTGCAACATCATAGTACGAATTCAATAACGAAGAGTATAGGGGATTTAATGTGAGGTTGATGCACGATAACAAATCAACGTGAAACAGGTAACGGGTCTTTCGTTATTAATAAACATCTGGTTAAAATAATACGCTACTTGAACGGATTAAATTAGTAGGATAAACTACAATAAAATGTTTATCATGAAATCACAAACCAATCCTTCTCCCATGTAATAAAAACCCTTTAAGGTCTCTCCGGAACACTCTAATCAAGTAAATTACCTAAATACTGCCTTTCCAATATCCTCCCTCATCATTCTAACTTTCCATGTAACATGTTAGTTCTTTTATTCCGTCCACATTTCCAATTTCTTTGTAAATCAATTCATCCCAAGCCCGGTTCATCCCACCGTCCGAGAGCTCCTCAATACAGAACACGTGACTACTCACCGAGGAACATGATTTATGAAGTGGAACGCGTTAGATGGAGACATTGAAAAACTTCTTGATCAATTGAACTTTCATGGATTATACTTATGCGTACCGGTAAAATTATTCAAGAGTTAATGTTTTAAGTTGTGATAATAAATTGATTAAACTGGGTTGTAAACGTCGTTAACTGGCTTTTGTAGGTTTTATCGTGGGTTTCCCCAACGTATCCGCAAGACTTGTGTACATGCACGAATTGAACACTTATGCGTTAAATATCAAAGCGCCAACTCTGACAGTTTATAGTGCGAACTCTGGCTAATATTTAACTATAGTGTTCCGGGTTTATAGTTCTCGTCGGTCCACCTAATTTAATAAAATATATGGATCCGACTTTGTCTTGATATATATTTAAGTAGCTAACGCACGTTGGCACTTTTAATCGAGCTCCACACCGAGGAATTTGTCAATGCGTAAACTTAACTCACGACTACGGTACTCGATACACACGAGCTATCTCTTACTCGAGACCGTGGAGTGTGTACAAATGCCTGTGTGCGCTCACTATCCCATACACCTTTCGTTTGGCTCATTAGGAAGCTTAGCCATCTTAGCTATTCATCCGACATAACTCGGGTTATACGAGCATGTTTGTTGGTAAAATCGCGCGAACGTCAAATTCCGATTTCTTTGTTCCTTTCCCCAAAGTTAACATTTACTTTTAACAAACAATCTTTCTTGTTTTTCCTTAGCACGTATCCAGCGCAAACGCTCGAAGCTTTGATACCGCATATATCCTTGTTCCCCACTCGCATCGCATTCAGAAGTTTCTTTCACTTCTCCTTCGCTTTTCCCGGTCATTTGATCCTCTTATGCCTCTTGATTTTACCGATATCTTCCTCATCAATACGCCCTTCACTCCTATTATTTTATTCATAACTTTATCACTACTATTTTGGGCTTAACTTTGCCTTTTACGCGTCACTAGATTTCTGCATTTCGGCTGCCTACTGAATTAACCCTTCGTGCTTTTATGCTTGCCAAAGCAACCTTTACCATATTCACTTTTTTGCCACATTTTCCCCTGCATATTGTTAAAAGTGCTGTGCTTGCTTACGCGCTGCACAGGTCACTAAAACACTGCCCCTGGGCAGCCTGCACTTCGTTCAAGCATTGAAAGAACTAGAATATCCGTCATCTCCTCAAGCTGTCGGCTACGGCTTCGGTTTGCGCGATCCTCATATCAAGTGCATGCAATCATTAGGAAATAGTCACATTCGGATTGTCTGTTAACCTTACACAGACCTCTTGTTTCAACAAAGGCCATCTTAATTGATTCTTTTTAGCTAATATTATCTCATTGGTCTGTCTTATCTTTCATACTTACATTCCACCTCTCCGAAATTGGTGTCAATTTTTCGATGATTTAAAACTTGGATATATCTCGTCACATTTGTGATAAATTTATTTAGTCTAGTTTACGCGACGCGAACCTGCACTAGTTTGATCCATTCGATAAAGTATTGGAGTGTGTTACGCGGGAGAAATGCTTGGATATGAATATGAAATACTGCGAAAACCGCAGCAAACGCGGCGTGTGCGGAAAGCTGGTATATCGCGTGATACAGTAAACTTGAATGATTATTCAAGCTTTCAGATTGAAGAGGATACTTGCGGTTTTCAAAGGTCTCTCGGGAAAATTGGATTACCGTCGACACGAGCTGCGCTGCGCGCAGTCCCAGAGGAACCTGCAAGCTTTTCACCCCAGACCGAGCGTAGCCTTGAAAAAAAAACGACGTTAGGAAACAGCCGAATTGTTCAAGATCAGTCTCCCTTGCAAAAATTGGAATTCAGATTAGACGGTATAAGTCGCGAGAAGCTGGCTTCATGCGGCACTAACTTTCCCGCGGCTCCGGGGATTTTAACCGCAAGTGATCGAAATGGGAACCGTGTACCAGTGACCAAGGTAGTCAGTAATAAAAGTATTTTAAAAAATGAAACTGGAAGACACAATTTTTCAAACCGATTGCATGCAACTTCAGCCCCGGTTCGTTTAGCCAATCGAACCAATAGCAGTACGGTTGCCGCTGGTACCTGCGCGGTAAATAATGATAATTTGCGTCAATGGACTGTTGGGCACACTTCGACATGCAATATGTTAACATCAGGACGCCAATCGTTGAATTCAAAGAATGAAGAGTCAGGTAAACAATTGACAACTCATGATGTTACGTCGTTGAGCCAAGTTTCACCGGGGATTCAGAGGCTACCTCAAAATCAAGTGGTTAGTTCTGTAAATTCACGGTCAGGAAGTGTTCCGCCAACCGTGGATTCACTTGAAAACCGATCTCAAGGTAATAATTACTACGGCAAATATCAACTGTGTGGGCGAAATTTGCACACTGGACATGACAAGAGCTTATTGGCGCCAACGGGGCGACGCAAATCAATTGATCAAACCTCTAGCATAGGACGAAGTGAAAGAGTTCAAGATGAAATGGAAGTAACATCACGCAAGTCTAGTAGCTGTCATCGAAGTACGGACGCCCAGCAGTATGCAAAATCTGACGCATTGGGAGGTGAATTTGACCGAGAGTCTAGCACAGCAGTCCTAACAGCAGACCATTTTGCTCTTGCGGAAGTTCCGCGTATTGAACGATGGTGGAAACATGCACGACAGAAATCGGAAATTATTGCGGACAATGACCATCCAGGCGGAAATGCGAATTATGCGCCGGGGAAATTAGCACGGGGTACACTATTTTGTCCGTCTCTGTATCTGAAGTGTGGACCTTTACTGCGGTTTGGTGGTCTACATAACAAAATGGGAAAAGGAATTCAAGATGTCTGGTGTGGGTCAGTATTAATTGTTACATTAGATGAAGCTTCAACGTACGAACCTGCGCCCACATTACGATTATTCAGTTCACCGATAGATTTACCGCCAGAACTGAAATCGGGGTGGAGAAATGAAGGTCTTGGATTAGAATACGTTGATCCTATAGCTGGAACAGTCAAGGGAAGTCGAATCGGCAAAACCTTGTATATAAGACCGGTGGAAGAACTTCCCCAAGGGATAGACTTATCAAGGATAGAAGATGATTCGGGATTGTTTCAGGAAGTTCCAGTAATTAGCCCGATGAGAGCCGGCAATACAACGAGCTATGAAGGTGTGATGATTCGTAAAGATGGTGAAGAGCTAGGCAAGTTTAGCAAAGTACGCGGTGAGCTACTGTTAAGAGAGTATGGCATAGCATTTTGGAGGTTTAATCTTAACATTGAACTGGTGGAGAAACAGCAGCGCGTAGCATATCG
This sequence comes from Herpomyces periplanetae, assembly GCA_009733715.1. Classification (NCBI taxonomy): domain Eukaryota; kingdom Fungi; phylum Ascomycota; class Laboulbeniomycetes; order Herpomycetales; family Herpomycetaceae; genus Herpomyces; species Herpomyces periplanetae. The sequence goes on along the minus strand of WMKJ01000006.1, from coordinate 160,149 downwards.
AATTAATCATGGGCCAGCAATAACATTTTGGGTTCCAGGCAGGGGAATGTCAATGAGAATTATGTACTATACAGGGGGAGGATGGGGACTTACGAAAGGCGAAAGCGATGGACTGGGTGGACCAGATCCGTTATGGCGAGATGTGTTAAATAAACATTCACTGAGACCCTTCCATATAATGATCGGTGGTGGGAACCAAGTGAACAATGATGTAGCACATGGGTCGGTGAACGGACTCAGTAGATCTGTGAATACCATTGTGACTGGAGAGAAAAGCATGGATACATCGACAATTAGAGAGTGTGAGCGGCTATACTTGGAGAATTACTGCGATGGTTTATCCAGGGGATTCTATGGTACCGCAGCAGGGATGATACCAATGGTAAATATGTGGAACGAACATGAGATTATGGAGGGATATGGTTTATACGGAAACGGGGTGAACACAGCTGTAATTCGTGCAGGGCTTGGAAAGATTTCTTACAAGTATTATTTGTTGTTCCAACACCACTTTGTGAGTGGGACAACTGGTTTAAACGATGGTGAAAGTGAATGGTGGATTAAAGGATCGACAATTGGAGGTTTTATACAGGAAATTAGCCGAAGTATATTTATGTCGTTGGGCGGGAACATTGGTCTCTTAATGATAGATAGTCAAACAGAGAGGAATACGGAACGGATTGTATCACGAATGACATACGAGAAAATTTTCAAGAGATGCCGTATAGAGTTAACAAGGGCACCATTGGAGCATTTGTTAGTTGTGATTGGCAGACCGGCAGCGTTTCCACGCCCTAGTGGAGGTGATACGTCAGTTTTAACACGTTTGGTTGAACCAATGAAGCATTTAAGACGGAAGAGTGTTGTTAAATGTCCGGAAAATTGTGAAAAGGATTGGACAAGTGAAGTTTACCGAAACGAGCGAAACTGGCTTGTTAATAAATTACAGGATCTAGCGGATGAATTTTCCGTTCGAGTAACACTGTTGAGCGGGGATGACAATGTTGGAGGAATTGGACAATTTTTCACACGGCCCTTACGAATCCGAGATGATGATACATCAGTAGGCCGAATGAGACGGAGAAAAAAAGAAAGAATTCTTACACTTAAGCACGAGGATCATCGATATATGTTAAATATAATAACATCAAGTATTAGCAATTGGCCAGGAGGGAAGCGAATGGCAGACTGGTTGAGTAAAAGGGACCGAATCACCACACTTGACGATTGGACAGAAGAAGCAATGGTTCAGCTATTTGATCGAGATGTGACGGAGGAAAAAATTGATAGTAACAAATGTTTTATGGGACGGCGGAATTGGTGTGCAATCAGTACTTACGATGGCGTTGGGAGAAAATTTTCTTCATGGTCAGGATCAGGTTCAGGATCGGGATCGGGATCAGGGTCAGGATCAGGGTCAGGATTACGAATGGCAACAGGAGCGGGATCTAGACGTAGATATTCTTTTCCAGCTCGTAGTAATGAACATGAATTAGAACGAGACAACAGATATCGACAGAGTAGAGATGGGTTTTCCGCAATAAGAATGTCGGAATGTGGAGATGAAAATGATGATGAACAAAATTGGAGAAGGCCACCACGGGCATTTTTTAATTTGGTGAGCAGACGTGATAAACGTAGTTCTGAAAGTTGGGATCGAGGATACTCGGAAGAACGGAGTAAAAGTATGGGTTATTCGGTTAACCTAGATGGGGCATTAGAAGTCGAGATGAACTTTGAAATAGACCAAGGTAACATGACAGGATTAACTAAATCGTATGCCATTTTGATTCCAGCATTATTTCAACGTGGTAGAAGATGGAAGAGTAAATCTAGCTTTGAGGAAAGTGAATACGCAAATTCATGTGGAAAACGAAGTGAAGAGCGCGGAGCAGGATATCGTCGAGGTCGACGAGCCAGTGACCATTGGAATAGCAGGAAATTGGAATCAGGAAATGGAAGAAATGGCGTTTTACGTTATTCTAGTGAAGTACGACGACCAGGGCGAGTCGAACGGATAATGGGACGTTGGTCAGATACACCATCGGCATCAATTTCGTTAGGACGAAGTGTAGCAGCATCGACAAAGACAACACGTAGTAACGAGTTATGTCGGAGCAAAGATAGTGCAGTAGTGTGTGAACGATGTTGGCGATGTTTACCAACGCAACGAGAAAGCACATCATCTTACGATTCAGATTCAGCGTGTTCAAGCGTATGGATTTGTGACGAGTCCGGCGAAGGATGGACACAACCTAGGACTTCAAGATGCATTGACGATACCACGGCTACGGTTCCATCCCGTTCACGCCGTCCGGCCTATACACGATCCAGTCAGGAATATTATTATGATAAATCTCGAGATATATGGATACCCCGGAAGACACCCAAGTGTAGCGAGTGCCATATGCTAGGCGCACCGCGATATTTTGCGCCAGGTTTTAACGTAAGTTGTTAACACATTAGTGATTTACCGGACAAAAGTAGTTAGCGTAAATGTAGTCATACCGTACAAAAAGCGAAACTTTATAAGACAAGGTTCTATTCACGATTTGACATTGATGAAACTAGTTGCACAAATATACACTTTCATGCGTAGAGATAGGACGGAGGGAAGGGAGAAGAGCTTGCACATACTAACAAGCTATGTAAGGGAAACATGAGTTACGATACGTGCGTATAAATGATCAGGAACAAGTTTAATAAAGTCGAGACTTAAGGCGATAATTTCTCGAGAATTCAAGGGAGGAAAAGAGCGCAGTAGATGGGCCGGGCGGGGAGATCTTAACAGAGCATCACGCAGAGCGTAAACTTGGGCGACAATGCAAAACAAGTTTAAATGGCACCCGTAGGCAAACAGAAAATCCCAGAGTACAAGCAATTCGGGTAACGGAGGTGTACATGCACATAATGTTAGAACGCTGGGAAAAGCATATATCTTGGGCGTAAGGGATTGATCGGATAAGTAACTGGCAAGTTGTGGATCTACGAGCCAAAGGATTTCTTCGATTAAAGCGAGACCCGTATGCACTCCACTGAGATTGTAACTAACGTAGGCCGGAATAGTTTTACAGATTAGAGCTGTCAAGGCTACAAAGGCCTGGGTTTCACTGTGGGCCACATAGAGAAATGGAGCAGCTAGTACATTCATTCCTTGCACATAACTGGAAACATTAACGTTCACGATCATTGAACTTGGTAACGAATCGGAAGCTTCAGTAGAACATGAACCTGAACCAGTTGACGGACGGGACACTAAAGGAGCCGAAGTTTTCAGTGAAGGAGGATTGGATGAGGATTTATGAGTTCCGAGTTCAATCATGTACCAAGCAACAGCATTTAAAACCCGAACTAGACTATTTTCGGAAACGCGTCGTCGAAATAACGGGTCCGTTGCAAGAGTTCGAAATGTATCATTCCGGATTTTATCGTAAACTGGGGAACTACCACGATGTATGAGACGAACGTATTCATCAGTAGCAAGAGGTCCAGCATCAAGAAGTATTAGCCAAACGTAGATTCGATCTTCCGATAGACCTTCATTATTACTTCGAATGCCTTGCGTTAAAATTTTCCGTCGTAAAAGTCGTTTGCCCAACGTACTATCGTTGAATGGAGGTCCATCATTTGATAGTAAACTGTTAATATCATACTCAGTATCATTATCATCTCTTTCCAACGGTTGAATTCCCTTGAACAAGTTTTGCACGTCTAATTTATCCTTCTGAAGGCTAGTCGAAGCCATGATGATGTGTGTTTAAACCTGTTATTCACTATCACAGTCTACTCCCGTGAAACTTTGATCAACAGCCCCTCAGATAACCAAGGTTTCATCAAGCCATGGACTAAACCTTTGAGTACGCGTTTTGACATCCGCAAAATCCGCTTTGAAAATTCTTCAAATCGATCTTTCCACGTGACTCTGTATGTGAAAAAGTTTGCAGAGATAGACAGATCAAAGCATATGATGATAGAAATACCTTCACGACGGGTATACAGAGGTGTATAATGTTTAAGATTTCATCATTTCTTCTTCTTGAACTATTGAAATTGCATTATGAACGGCACTTTCAAGGTCCATGTGAAAACAGGGAAGATTAATTCCTCTCAACAGGATAGTAGATTTGTGAGATGAATTGATAAGTTTTCCATTGCTAAGAGTCGACCTGGAATTTTCTGATGCCGTTTTACTTTCATCACTGGGATTATCTTCCAGGGTAGGTGTACTCTTGGGATTTTCATGTGAATTGATTTCTCCGATAATTCTAAAATCAATTTTTTCTGATAATTCAGCATGAGACTTTTCTTCGCATTTGTTATATGTAGAATAATAAGTTCCCTTCCAATTCACTATAGCTTCATCATTAAATTTGTTCATGTTATACCCATCAGGATAGCCAAAACCTGCTTCAAGTAGTGCCCGTTTCATCCAAGCATTCCCAACGTTAACGAAATGCCATGATACCTTCGATGGATTCGTATAGGAATCAACTTGACTACGCATATCTACCAAATTTTGAATCGATGTCATATCGATGTGACCGACTCTTGAAAAATCCAAAATAATAGCTCGTAATGTTGACTTTTCTACAGGAGGTGCCTCCTCATCATGAGCTGTAGGACTAGAGTTTGAATTGAGTTGTTTATCCTGATAATAACTGTTCCACAGACGATCTCCTTGACGTTTCAAACAAGGCTCTTGAGAAGCACGAGTTTCTCGTTGAATACCTTGAAACATATTTTCAAGGTGTCGACTCGCATTTGCATAGATAAATCCTTCGGTAAACTGGTAAATGTAAACCCCGGGGTAAACAGTATTGACAAGTACTTGAGGATTTGTGTTATCAGAGTGATTAAACGGTAAATAGATTTGATGTGACACTTCCATCGTTCTTGGTGCAAACCGTTGTTTAAGCCTGACCTTACCATCAGGAAGAAATCCATCCACAGTAACAGGTTGAACTTCAACACATCCTAGAAAATGCCCACGAGCTTGTGATACCCGAAAAAGAAGATGCGCAACAGACGATATTACTGTCGCATATATTCCATTTTCAATACTCGTAACAAGTGAAACAATAACACCGAAAACAAAGATGATAAAGTCCAAGGGTGATATACGCCAGTAACTTCTAATAGTACGTGGATTGGTAATAACATCCCCAATAGCATGTATAATAACGCCTGCCAATGATGCAGACGGAATGTAAAAAAAGACAGATGCAAGAACGTAGATAGCCAGTAGAACAATAATCGCGGTAATCACTCCCGCGAAAGGTGTACGAACACCTGCTTTGCTTTTAATAGCCGTTCGACTAAATGATCCGGTTGCAGCAAAGCCCCCGAGAAATGCGCCCAAAAAATTGGTCATTCCAATGGCAACAAGTTCCTGACTAGGATCAATTCGATATTTGTTAAGTCTTCCGAAAGATTTGGCAATCGAGATGTGTTCAATGAGAGCTACGATAACAGTAACCGTAAGATTAGGGGAAATGGCCGATATGAGTTCCGAGTTTAAAGTAGGCACAGCAATGTGTCGAAATCCCGATGGAACATGACCAACAATCCGAAATAGTGGATGGCCATGACGATTCCGATTGACGAGCCATCCTACAAGAGTAAATAGACCTATAGCGAAAACGGTTCGTAGTGTTGATAAGAAAAAGAAAAGTTTAGAATGGCGAGGAAAGCGGCTACCGAGTGCACCGCAAGCAAAACGAATTCCGTAGAGCAAAACTAACGTGGAGACACCGATAGCAGCATCAATTCGAGCAGTTTTAATATTCCGAAATAGTGAAATAAGCATAAAAAGAGCCGATTCATGAGTTCGACCAGACCGTTTAATACCAAGAAGTGGAGATAATTGGTTAATAGCTATAGTGACGGCAGAACCAGTCATGAAAGCTGACGTTGCAGGAAGTGAAATAAATTCAACTAGCCAACCGAGCCGAAGAAGACCGAGAGCTAGGATTATTATGCCGCTAAGGAAAGCGGCAGTTGTCGCAATAATGAATGGAGCATAATCGGGTAGTTTTGTTTGAGCATGTTGAACAAGATTACCAGTTAGGATGGATAAAACAGCTACGGGGCCGATGGTAATGTCTTTGGACGTAGCGAAGAACCAGTAAATTAGAACACCAACGAACGAAGAGTAGAGACCAAACTCTGGAGGAAGATGAGCAAGATGAGCATAAGCCATACACTGTGGGACAACAACTGCACCAACAGTAGCACCTAAAAGGGAGATAATGTGAGTCAATCGGAGACGATCTAGATATTGGATATATTTTCATGAAAAAAATTGACTGTAATGCATCGTGTATTACACCTTATACAGTTTAACTTACCTGCAACGAAGTCACCGGCAAACCATTGCATGTTATATCGACCAATCCAGTGTAAAAAAGCGAATAACCCGGAAATATAATTCCAAACATCTCGTCCAGATGGAATTAAAGTGCGTAACGATTGTGAAAGTGATGGCAGAGACTCTAGGTATACATCTGCGTATAATTCAGATTCGTACTCGGGAGGAGCATAATTGCGGTCATTAACGGGAAGAGAGTCGGAAGAGTGCGCCAGCGAAGGTAACGAGCTTGACGACAATCGAGACATAATATCCATGTAAATTGTCAATAGGACAAGACAAATGGTGAAGAGTCACGACAAAGACGAGGCAATGAACAATGCAATCGAATGACCAATGCTGGAGCTGAAGAAAACAGGAACGAGTACGTTACAACGACACGTTGGACAAAGTTAAGATGGAGTCAATGTTACCAATGTGCAGTTCGTCATAATAAAGAAGTAAAAGATGAAGTGTAACATAAGCCTAATGTAGATGGTTGAAGAAGCTAAGATTTAACTAGTCAACAGCATAGATGCCCTGGGGTTCTTAAGCGTACTTGGTCGGGATGTCTCAAGTATTTACCAGGGCTAAAGGAGTGAAAAAAGATGAAAGTTCGTGTGGGAGATCGAAGGATGAAATAGGGCGTGCATATGAGATATTGATAGAGAGACAACTTCAAATAGAGTTCCACAGCTATTCGATAAAAATTCAACGTGGGTGTTGCGACAGTTGATGCAATCGCACGAAATAGACTACAGATGGCGTCAATCTGCAAAAGCGGGGATATGCCTGTCTAGTGAAGATTAAGACGTTCCAATGAAAGAGTGAAGGACCTTAATCGAAACATTATATGCGCATCATGATTAATTCAATTTGAACCACTGGTATCCGATCCAATCATCAAACGGGAAATGATATTGTAGAAAAGCCATCCACTTATCCCTAATCACCCCAAAAGTTCTCCAGCCCATCACTGTTTTAGTGCTGTTCGGTTTAGTATACACTTAATCAGGCATAGTCCAGTTCTAGAGCCGACACACAAGTGTCCATCAACTTTATGAGCAAGCAGTTTGGTAAATACGAATAATATGTTCCAATTGGGACAAGGATTCTTACCGCAAAGCAAGACCCAGTTCCTTAAATGCTGGTTAATCTTCACGAAGGAATCCAAATTGGCCGGTATTTCGTAATTACCATTGTCCAAAGGTTCATAAAAAGCCAAATAGATTCTATATTCGCAAACCACTAACCTAACTGCTTAGCCTTTGAGATGAATTAAGGGCATGAATTATCAGAAGTTTTACCATGTTGACATCAATGATGTTTACCCTACCCACTGATCCATTTGGGTATTAGTTTTTTAGGAGTGTAAGATGATGTATGTAAAGGTAAAAGTTTATACACACATGGGGAAAGTAGCGGTTAATCCCGCTCGAAATTAGAGGGTAAATCGATTTTCGGATGCGTTAACATTTTCTGCCGATACCAGTGTACTGCGCTGGGAAAAATATGTTCATAAGAGTAAGGCGTTGTCTAGTGTAAGGTAGTTAATGCAAGTTTTTGACGTTAGAATATTGCGAAGGTATTGCGTCTGACGAGCATGTTAATAGGTATGTAAATTAATGTGAGTGTGTTTCATTTTGGTGATCGAGACGGAATATTGTGTATAGCAATCAATCCCTTGACTAGCGGAAATTACGGGGTAAAAATTGTGAACTAAACTGATGTCGAGATTGGTGTCATGTATAACTCGTAAGGATTGGCAGTGTTTGGATAATCCAATTTAGTTAGTTTGTATATACATGGGCATACCCAAATACGAACAAAAATGATGGACACTAGCAATATTCAGCAGGTTGATGTTAGCATTCAAGAGCAAAAACAGAGGTTGTAAAAAGTTGACAAAATACCCGCAAATAATGACGGCGCTAGTAACCCCATGTAATGTGGTGGGTAAACTTTACTAGGTTAAACATACTCTACAAGAGTATGTTTAACCTGATTTAACTGTAGAATGTACTCAATGGGCAATTCGGCAAGTTACACATGAAGTAAGGCAAGTATAGGTAGTGTAGACGTGCCTAGGTGATCCCGAATGTTTGTATGGTATAGTAGAGTATAGCACAGTGAAGTAAGATGAACATCATCGAAACGCATGCATGAGTAGCATACATGCTTGCATGCGTAATTTAATCATTCACTTAATGAACATACGTATTTTTGGGGGGGAATTTTTAATAAACCTAGATTGTAGGAGATTTACCCATGAATTAACATTTCAAAATTAATGGGAGTAAATTTCTGCCCATATCCAGAAAGAAAATAAATATTCAACATTCCTTTTGAAGTATGCGCTTGATGGATTGTAAAATCATGTGTAAAATCATCAATTTAACGACATAGATTCATAAACTCAACCAGCATCGTGAACACGAAAATTCCGCCTTTTCACTTCGCCAAACACGAAGTGGGTGGTGCTCACGTGACAAGATGGGTAGATCATATGATTGGAGTGGCGCAGGCGAAGGAGGGTGGAGGGGCGCGGAGGGATAAAGAGCTGGATGGAAAATTGCTACGAAAATATTTGGACAGCATTGATTTGTTTAGTTAGTCAAAGAAAATGTATTCTATAATTAGAGGAAGGGTTTTTCGGACAAGTCCACAATTGAAAATTTATGGTGTGAAATCAAATGTGCTGTTATCGCCAACGCGATTTACTAGTTTATCAACTACACAGAAGGTTTCACGTTCTTTATTATTTCGGAATTGTGTACGTATGTTTAATACGTCAAAATTGAGGGGACAATCGGTTTCTACACCATCTTCGCAATCGTCAAAATTTTCTTCATGGTTTTTTGGGCCTATTGGACCACGAACGGTTCATTTTTGGTAAGTTAATATACGGATGAAGATGCGCAGTAGTAAATTTGAGGAGGTGCGGTGACTAATTTACGAAATATTATTGAATAGGGCACCTGTTATGAAAGTATGTACATGTTATTGTGGTGAAATGATAAAGATGAGGAGGTAGCAAAATACTTAGGGATATGTATGATGAATGATTGTAGTGGGCATTGGTTTTGGCAGGTATATCTGATATTACGAGGCCTGTGGAATCTCTGTCACTTTCGCAGAATTTGGCCTTACTGGCTACAGGGGCTATTTGGTGTCGGTGGTGCTTTGTTATAAAGCCGAAAAATATGCTGTAAGTGCATGAGCGAGTAAGCGTATTTTGGTAAAACGAAACGAAGCTTATACTGTTATATAGTCTAGCTGCGGTAAACTTTTTCCTGTTTTGTGTGGGAGCGATTCAAGTTGGGCGAATTTTTGTGCATGAAAGAAAGAAAAAAAGTGTAGAGAATTAATGTTACCTATACTACATGAATATTGTTTAATATACACAGCAATACGTCATAATTTGGTGTGTGTAATAGTGGTAACATTGGACATTGCGTAACTCTATGAAGAAGCAAGTGCCAGTCGAGTTACGTTGACTTTCGGAATGTATTAATTGATTGGTCGCTTTGATGAAGGCAAACAAACTGCCCGAATTTAATAAATGTTAGCAAGATTTGTACGCTGGGGGTTAACGTAGACATTGGTATATGAGTACAATGTTCCTTGGTCATTAATTTTCGTGGTCGACCTAGTTGCACTGAATCTATACTGTATTGGGGTATGTAATACGAGGAATATGGAAAGGGTACTGAATTTAAATGTTAATTCGAAAGAGAAAACTCAGTATTGTCAACAACTATACGACTGCAAACAGCTGAATTGGCCAACCATTTTCCCTACGGAGACTCCCCAACGCTCCCGGCTCCCCCTACGAGGAACACACGTGATCGGTAAAGGCATAGACCCGTGTTCGGCCGGGAAATGCGGTTTGGGCAGGGGATCGGGATTGGGATCGGGAGGATGTAAGTGTCGGACAAACTTTTGGAGCGGATTCTCCGCTAAAGCGTATCGGATCTAGGTTTTTCCCTTTCGCTCCAACGCACTCACGCACGCACTCCCGTCCTGATAAAAGCCAGACTTAAGAGCATTCTTTAAATTCACCAGATTTTCCCTTCTTCTACTTTCAGTCCACCCTTCTTACAATATACCCTTCTAAGTTTGATTATACTCCACAATCTCGTATTTTTCCCTATCGATTTTCTACTTTGTATACGCAATTTTCATAGATTGGGCATCCCATTTATCATGTGCGGAGTCTTTGCTTGCTTTAGGTAAATTAATAGTTCATATTTACATTCTCCTTCATATCCCATTCTTTGTACGATTCACTACTCTGTAAACTTTACAGCTACGCTTCAGTTCATTCGTTTACTTTCACATGATTTCACACATATAACTACACTCAGTCATACCCAGCTGCTCACATGAGATTGATTCGCAAAAGTACCTACTCACACTATCATTGCCAGGCATCCTGACATCCAATCCTTCAAATGTCAAGCATTGAAACTCGGTAAAACGTAAGTACTTTTAATTAAATTGAAATTCTTACTTTCCCATGATTTCTTCCAATGTCAATTCATACATATCACTAATAATCCTGTGAATATGTGTGATTATAGTTTACGACATCGAGGTCCTGACTGGAGTACGTTAATTTGTGAAACCATCCTTCACCACACCCCTATACATTCTTTATCCCCGTTACATGTCATACTGATTATCTCGGAAAACATCAGGCGGTAGCTGGCTCAGCAATGATACTAGTATGATTGACTCCCTAGGCTTATTCTACCCTAATTATCCTTCACCTGCTAGCCCAATCTAACCCACCACAACATTTCTCCTCCCACAGTCTTGGTTCACGAAAGGTTATGCGTTGTCGGTGTCGGTAAGCTTGTCCAACAATTCTCTGTATTTCATAGTACTTACCTTAGCCTTATTCCCTTTTATATAGACTCCGGCTCACAGCCCATTGTGAGCAATGATTCTAACCTTGCTTTGGCCGTTAACGGCGAAGTGTATAACCATCGAATTCTTCGGAAAACGTTAACTGTTCCCTATCAATTCTCGACCCACTCAGACTGTGAAGTTATTATCCCCCTAGTAAGCCTCACTTTCCTAGCTTTTACCAACGGGTCGAAAAATCAACTCTTTAACCCTACAATACTACCAGTACATGCAATATGATATCGATATGCCCCGGTACCTAGACGGAATGTTCTCTCTTGTCCTCTACGACAAATCACGAGATCGAATCATCGCCGCTCGTGATCCCATTGGAATTACAAGCTTTTATATCGGACGTTCAAGCAAATCACCCGCTACAATTTACTTTGCGAGTGAACTTAAAGCATTATATCCCGTATGTGATAGCATAACCACTTTTCCGCCTGGCAATGTATTCGACTCAGATACGGGTGAGATGACCCGGTATTATTCTCCAGATTGGCTCATGAACCCCACCGTGGTTCCTGCCAATCCAGTTGATTATAAACTTATAAGGACAACACTTGAAGCTGCCGTACGGAAACGTTTAATGGCGGAGGTTCCCTTCGGTGTTTTACTTTCCGGGGGCCTGGATTCCGGGTTAATTGCATCAATTGCTCATAGAGAGTTAACAAAAGTTAACAAAATGAATAATGAAACTGAAGATGGTCTAGTAGGTATTGATGATGAAAACAGCCAATTTGTTAATACGCGCAGCAATTCGTCAAAGTTACACTCATTCTCTATTGGATTACCCGATGCCCCGGATTCCATTGCTGCTAAAAAGGTTGCGGATTTCTTGGGTACCGAACATCATACGTTAACATTCACTATCGAAGAAGGTTTGAATGCCTTATCCGATGTAATATATCATCTTGAAACTTATGATGTAACGACGATTCGCGCATCCACTCCCATGTTCTTACTATCGCGGAAAATAAAAGCTATGGGTTTTAAAATGGTTCTTTCAGGAGAAGGATCTGACGAAATCTTTGGTGGTTACCTTTACTTTGCCAATGCTCCTAATGCAGCAGAATTCCATGCTGAATGCGTCAGCCGAATTCGTAACTTGCACTTGGCCGATTGCTTGCGCGCGAATAAGAGCACATCGGCATGGGGTATCGAGTTAAGAGTTCCATTTTTGGATAAACAAGTAAGTTAAGCTTATCATGGTTTCGCATTTTCCCTGTTTAATTTTACGTGAATGTTTCAACAGTTTCTCGATGTGGCTATGAACATCGATCCATCCTTAAAGATGATAAAACCAGACCGTATCGAAAAGTATATTCTTCGCAAAGCATTCGATACATCTGATGAACCCGAAATTAAACCCTATTTACCAGAAGATATTTTATGGAGGCAAAAAGAGCAATTTAGTGATGGAGTTGGATACTCATGGATCGATGCACTTCGTGATTATGCCGATAAAACCGTATCCGATGAAGATATGAAGAATCCACCTGAAGAATGGGAAAATGATATTCCAAGCACAAAAGAAGCTTACTGGTATCGTAAGATGTTTGATGAATTATTCCCCACTCATTGCGCACTCACTGTACAACGATGGACACCACGTTGGCAGGATAATCTTGATCCAAGTGGACGGTAAGTTAACAATGCAGTATTGAGTTCTGTACCCATGATTAACGGTTAACCGTCATCAATTTTAGTGCTGCGGCCATTCATAAACGTAAGTACGAGCAAGTTAATTAACTTGATACTGAAAAAGTCATTTAATGTCGAAGTGCGTTTCTATCTTTTGGTATAATTGAAATTGGCAATTTTCCCGCAAAATTTTCGCGTTTTGTTGTTCGACTAGAGTCACGTGTTCATGTATTCAGCCACATGTCTCCTGGTTCTTCACGCCTCTGTCCATAGACAAATTTGGATAATATTAAACAATCACGTGTAAATGAGTAGCTCCTCCTCCCCCTTTATTCTTATAGTTGTTCGTGAATGGTGACCGTTAGCCGCAGGAGCGTCCGACCGTGCTCGGCTTCCCTTCCTTGCACTGACGTCATTGTTTACGCTTCATGTCATCCGTGTATAGTGTAAACAATGACAGTTGATCGAACGCAAGGGGGAAAAGTGAAGAATAAATATATATTTTTACAGCATATGTTCATGAAATTGGTACGTAATGGATCAATTGTTCAGGATATATTTAGTGGAACAGAATGAATATTAGGTGGGTTATCAAAATAGTATATGCCTAAAGAATAGTGTACGTGTGTGCTGAATCTTTGGTTTCACAACAATAGCATATTTTACGGTATAATTTTTATAGCAGCATGGAGGGTTGTATCGGATAATGTCAAGGTTAATTCAACGGACACAACGGTAACAGTTACCATAACGTTAACGGCGACTACAACAAGTACACTTAATGGCATATGTGGGACTACGTCTAGCGAAACGGTCGCTCAACCTACGCGGGTAATCAGAGCAGTGAACGAAAGTGAAACGGCATATCTGGGCAAACAGTGCGCTCTGTGGATGCCACAGTACAATGATAAGTTAAAGGGTAACTTAAATGCGACAATGGGGTTTTTCAGTGCGACAGTTGTAGAATTGAGTACACTACGTTTAATTATGCAAGAACACTTTGAAACGTTAAAGAATCGGTTACTCGACGTTATCGAACCGGAATTTCCGCATCCTTTACCAGATGACTTTGACTGGATTGGTCGAGTTAACTTTAACGTTAGTCCGCTTCGCGAGCATACAGTTGAGAACGATGACGATGGAATTCATTGGTCGAATAATCCTCCACCATTGATTGGCGTTAACGTTAGTACGGATCGTAAAGCTATGACGTTTACGAGAGCTCAAAAAGCACGATGGTATCGTTTGGAAAAGCTTCGCATGTCCGATGGTACAGCTGCACGGTTACTAGAATTATTCGGTGCAGCGTGGCGATACATGAGACGCGGTGAAGTTGGTCAAGGGACTGATATATTACACGGTCGTGAGTACGACAATGCGGAAGTTTTTCATCGTCAGGGATGCACGGGCATTGTGTTACACGACCTTCTCGATTCATGGGAAGCTATTCAAGGTTTTTGGGTTATGGCACGTTATGCATTTCGTGACGAATTACTAAAGATACCCACGGGTAGTGCACCCCTGTCAAATTGTGATAAACCTCATAAACGTCCTCGACATCGTAATACCGGGGCCAAATCTAACGAAAAAATGTGGGATCCCGAAATTCGGGATGCTCGTGGTTGGCGTAAAGCCGGTGAAGAAGCACTTGATCGTTGGATTTTTAAAATGCGCGAAAGGCGAAGACAAAGACGCACCAGAAAATCAACCCCAATCTAGCTTATCAAGTATAGCCTTATGGTTTATTATGCACGTAACTCGACTTTGGTGCGCACAAGACCGAACGTAGTTTACAATGGTATATCACGTGATGAAGAAAGAGGATAAATTTTGAACCGAGAACTGGCGTATGCAACAATCTGGGATAGTGAAGGCGGAAGTGAACTAGCGGTGGTTTAAAATTGTTGTGTTCACGTTTAAAACGAAATGTGTACACGTTAAGTATGGGGAAATCGATTGTTTTACGGGATGAGTATAAAGAATTTGAGCATCGAAGTGCGATTACACCGCAAACGGCTAAAGCTTTGATTGATGCTGGGTATCGGATACGTGTGGAGCGCAGTAAAGGGCGGATATTTAAGGATGAAGAATATGAAAGTGTAGGTGCAGAGTTAGTGAAGCGATGGTATTGGCGAGATGAGGCTACACAGGATGAAGTGATTGTAGGCTTGAAAGAGTTACCGGATGATATGGGAAAGGGTATACCACGGCATACGTATGTTCACTTTGGGCATATGTTTAAAGGGCAAAGTGGATGGGAAAAAGAATTAACAAAGTTTGCGGAAAGCCAAGCCCGTTTACTCGACTTAGAGTACTTAACGCATTCCAATGGTCGACGTGTAGCAGCTTTCGGATATTACGCGGGGTTTGCAGGAGCAGGTTTAGCGTTACTGGCATGGTTATGCGCACGGCGTACGGGGGAATCACTTGCTAACATTCATACGTTTACCAAGGGAAAGGGATACTTTGAACGTGCAAATGATTTGGTTAACTTAATTAAGCTAGAGTTGGAAAAGGATGTTCCACGGGTTATGATAATGGGTGCCAAGGGTCGATGTGGAAGTGGGGCGGTTGAATTGTGTCGTCAAATAGGCTTACCAGAGGAAAATATTTTGCAGTGGGATATAGAAGAAACAAAACAAGGTGGTCCTTTTAATGGTAAGTATTCATAACTATGCAATTTAAGTGAGTAGGTGTGGACTCTGTGATGCTGAATAAACGTTAATCGAGTTAGAAATTACACAACATGATATATACATTCATTGTATCTTGTTGCAAGAGAAGATGGCACCATTTCTCACGAAAGAAATGTTAACAGAGCAAGAGAATCGAAGATTAAGCGTTATTTGCGACGTAAGGCAAGTTACACTTGTTAATTTGTGTTAACAAAGTGAGGGATGATAATGTAAGGTGAAACCTGTAATGTTAACCATGCGTATGTTTACAGTGCGGACTCGACGAATCCCAATAATCCGATTCCCGTTTACACGGAAACAACAACGTTTGAACGACCGGTAATTCAAGTTGGGGGCATTGGAGGTGGTAGAGTCGATGTGATCAGTATTGATCATTTACCGTCGCTTGTGCCGCGTGAGGCTAGTGAGCAATTTGCCAAAGATTTACTACCATATTTACGCACGTTAGACGCATGGGAAAGGGATCAAGTGTGGAAGCGTGCTAATGACATATTTGAATCCAAGTTGAAGCTGTTAAGAAAGGCTGAATAACGTAAATGTCAACGGGTGTGGATAATTGAAAGTATTAGTAGATAGATATATATATATATACACGAATACGCACACGCACACTCACTCACATTTATGCACACACGTATACATACACAGACACAGACATGGGTTTTGGAGAGGGAACGAGGGTGGATTAAGGGTGTCGAATTGAAAGGATGAACAAAGGAACACACTAATACAGCGTGTTATGAACAATGGTTATACAGGAGCAGCATGGTCAAGAGAAAAGCGAGGGTAGGGCGTAGGATGGGAAAGTGATATAGTATCAGTCGGTGTGGACTGAGAGGGGGATGTTGAAACAGATGCGGATACTGAAGGATAGGGAGATGAGGGAGATAGAGAAATTGACAGGAGGGGTGGAGGAATTCGAGGATTTTGTGGAGTAGCGGGTGTATTTTCCATGGGTGGAGAATAAGGAAGATCAGATTGCGCGGGAGTGGGGGTATGGGCATGCGTCCGAGATCGAGTATGCGCGAGCTGCCGACAGGAATCGCAAATGGGATTTGAAGAGTGTGATGGAAGGGGATATACGCTTTGAGGACCGAGGGACTTCATTGATTAAGTTAGTGGGAAGGATTGAACTTAAGGGTATAGTATAGCATGGCATAGCACAGCATAGCAGAGTAGAGTAGAGTACAACCAACGTGAGTAACGAGTAACGAGAGAGAAAAAGCGCGCGAAGCTTACATGACGAAGTACTGACCCAGGCCCAATCCAGGAACCTTTGCCTATGCGTATTCCACCCCATATGACCGAGCCAGGGCCAATCCAGACATCTTCCTCTATGTAAATTGGTTTACCGCAAGCGTAGAGTAAAGGCCACGGGTTAGACGATGGAGACTTCGCATAACCTGTAGGACCCATTTCACCCGATAGAATAACTCGATCCGATATATAAGTCCTTGCACCGATAAAAATTGAACAAGGATCAAGTATAAGTACGGAGTTACCAATGAAAGCTTCACTTTGTACTGAAATATTGTAACCGTAGGTACAACTGAATTGAAGGCCGAGGTGAAAGTTAGCGTGGGTAGATGAGGATGAAGGTTTAACAGAAAGGGAAGTAAGAATAGATGATGTAGATGATGAAGGGCTGTCGCGCGATTCGGGATAATTGAAGATTTGGGATTGGTAAATGTATTTTTGAGCGTGGGAAGAGTGATAAAATCGATTTAACGCTGAATGACAAGATGATCGATCCGCAACTAGACGGGGTGCAAGGGGATTGTACAGACTACCCGATTGCATTCGAAGGCGGTCCGGATGTAAATGTAGCGAAGAGAGTAAAGGGGGTAAAGTTAACGAGGGAACAGTGACCGACTCTATCGATGAAGTGATTCCGGGTAGAACTGGACGAGGTCGATGATGTGAAGGGTTGTTAACCGGGGAATTGGGCGTTGATTTTAGTAAAGAGTGTACGGGTTGACGAGCAGTAACAGGAGCAGCGATTTGAGGAGGGGGAGGAGGAGGTGGAGGAGGAGGAGGTGGTGGTGGTGGAGGGGGAGGAGGAAGAGGTAATGGTATTGGTATTGGTAGTGGGGGAGGTAGAAGATAATTGGCGGGAGAAGATGGGATTAAAGGGTGAATGATGGGGGGAGGAAATGGTAAAGTAGTAGTAGAGGAAGATGAAGATGAGGAAGAAAGATTTGAGGGAGGAGATGAAGTAGACGATGAAAATGAAGAAGGAGGAATGGCCTGATTAAATCTATAACCACAGATAAAACCACCTTTAATACAATTATTACAAAACGGGCGACGTTCATCACACTTTTTCTTGCGTTTCCGGCAAGTTTGACAACCCGTTTTGGTCCGTCTTGTAAAAACTCGACGACGTGAGGAAGTCGAGATAACCGTCTCGTCCATCTTGGACGAGTTGGGACGAGATGACGAGACGGTGCCTTCCGGAATGGTGCTGGTTGAAGGAGCCAGGAATGTCGAGGTTTCCGTTTTCAGCGAGGTGCAGGAGGGCGCATCGTAAATTGCCAATTTGGGACGTTTGGCGGGCGAAAGGTAGGAAGGGGCATCTTCATCATCATCATCACTAGAAGGTCTTGTCATGATTGTGGAGGTGGGCAGCGGCGGCGGCGGCGACAACGTTGTAGTAAACGCAGAAAATGAAATACACTTCCGCTTGGAATAAGACATCCTCATTATCCAGTCGTTCCAAACTTTAACATCAAGCTTATCACCTTAAAATAGAAACTTACGCAAACCGGACCAAATTCCTTTTTCCCAATTCGGAAATTTTTCGCTCTTTGGTTTCTAAAGTTTCTGCTCTGGCCTTTATGCTCTCTTACGCCTTGCCCGTTCTCAACCTTGTTAATCATTTACTTGCTCGCTCACTCACTCATAGCGCGTTCGCGCAACAAATAATTCGTTCATTCGTTCCATCACTCCCTCTATCACCCTTTTAACTGAATCTACCCTGCCTTTTAACCCCCAACTTTCAATCTTAATACCATTCTCTTTGCTAAATGTCTCTTCTTGGATTATTCCATTTATCCTGTGCATAATTTCGTCTACTTTCATTGCCTTTCGCCAGTCCACAATTGCATGAATTGCTTCTCCCTTCCATTCTTTTCCGTATGTCATACAAAACCTTACAGTTTTGGTTGACTCTGGTATATTAACTTGAATCTGACTTGACACTAACTTACCATTTTCAACCTTGGCCCAAAATTTTCCTTCACCATCGTGAATTTGTACATTAATCTCGAATTTTGGAGTTTGGAAATATCGCCACTCATTACTTTGTAATTTGATCCATTCTTGCTTCAATTCCTTAATCTTTAATCCTTCTCCTTCATCATTAATTATACTTCGTTCCACTGGTCCATATCGTCGTTCAAATTCCCTTTCCATTTCCATAATAAAATCCTCTACGCTACCGTTAACTCGTCCTACCTTACTCTTAACGCTTTCCGTCGCTAAACTGTTCACTATACAGTCCCTCACTTTACTTTCCAAGTTGAAACTTAATAAATTTTCGTTAATCCGTTCCGTTAAACATGTTCCATGATGAAGTGCTCGTCCATGTGTTATTCTGTACGCTGATCCCGACACTTTTTTTTCCTTCAAAAGTATATCTTCACGGCTGTTAATCTCTACGTTAACATTTCCCATTCTCTTTAACGCTTCCGAAACAATTTCACAACCCGTTCGTCTGTTGAAGTTTTTAACGTCTCCGATTAACGTCCAATTAACATTCCCTATATCATGATACACCGCTCCTCCTCCCGAATTTCTTCGTACCAGCGATACCCCGCCGCCCTTTTTCCCCTCCCCCGTACTACCATTTCCCTCTAACCTCATTTCCCTCCACGGATTCTGATTTCTCCCGATTACAACGCATGATGAGTTCTCATATAATACCAAAATTCGCTCTCTTCCACTCCATCTCATTAGCCAATGCTCTAGCGCTAAATTAAAATATGCATTGCGACTCCGTGACACCACCGTTAAATTTCCTCCTATTCCCGTTCGAGCCCATGTATTTTTGATCATCATCGTGGCGCGCACTTAACAATGTACATTTATACTAATTATCCCGTACCGCACCAGACCCCATTCACAAACAATTTTTCCTCACGCTCATCTTCTAAAAGTCTGTCAACTTCGCCCCGTTGACGTGTGGATCGTCAACAGGGCCCGTTCATCCATTCATGCAAACCATTCTCCCGCTTTCCGATTACATAACACCGCCCCTCTTCGTCGCAAATAACTAATGGCCAATCGTACGCGCGTCTAATTCTCGTAACTACGTCCGAATGATAAATCTCATGCATGAATATCATCGTATCACGCTCTTCATTACAAACTGTTCATTGCAAACCACGCACCATCATTGTTCTCAACGTAAACATATACTCCTTCGTCTATCCCCATATACATGCCGCTCATCGTCCTACATACAACGTAATACAAGTTGTTCAATTATTCCTTCATCGGCGCTTCCATCAGCAAACCATTTTTTACCCTTGCTCCTACACTCGTTACCGTTACCGCTCTCAATCATAGTTAATCCAACTATACCCAATTTAATGATCATGATTATCAGCCATACACACGTATCTACATGACAATCTGCTCCGCACCTTGGCTTAATCGGGTTACTTACTCATCGCGTTTCTTTTTCCAATAACTCTTTTGCTTCGTTAATCTTACTAGCGATAAACGGGCTGCCTCCTCGATCTGGGTGATTTCGTAGCATAAGCTCACGATGACGCTGTCGTATTAAATCATTCCTAATTTTCGATTGACTAAATATGTTCATTTCCTTATCCGCATTAAGCGGGTCTCCATAATGTATCAGCAAACAACGCTTCACCTAGATTATCATCATCCATATATCACTACTATTTCAACAAACCAATTCACGTTAACTCACTCAATTTGAAGTATTAGCGAAGCTTCACGACGATTCATTCGTGCTTCAAATCCTCCTGGATAATACCCTCCACCAATTCCACCTAATAATCCCTTTGCTCCGTTCAACTTTCCCCTACGAGCCGCTAGCAAAGCCCAACGTGCCTAATCAAGTAAATCGGAACGACCCAGTCCATCGTTATCATCATAAGTATATGATTAGCGCTGCCAAACTTGACGTTCCCCGCTGTGCGCGCACGCGCCCACACACGCGCACATATATGCAAGCATCTATTCAGGGAAGGCTGACCAAACTCACCAAGTATGCAGCTCCGGCTACTCCGGCCCCCGCTAGTAATACAGTTGCCATGATTCCTGATTAAATTAAACCGTTGCTAGTAAATTTGACAATTGTCGATGGATCAGCTCGACTGATTTAGGCGCGAAAACTTTTACCATATTGTCGTTTCAACCTCCCTTTAGCCCTTAATAAATGTCTCACGTAAGCCGGGACTACGTGTCTCGTAACGCGCCGATCACCGTTCACCCGTCGCAGTATATCCGTCGGAGGTAGGTAAATTTTCGCCCTGAATTCTGCCCACGCAACTATTATCACGCTTTAAGTTTTGCGCTACGTCTTCTGCGCATGGATTTTTGGATATTTTGTGTTGCTTTGGCGAGTTAAATTGTCATTCTATATTGTAGAATCAAATATTCTCTTTGTTGCTTCTGCAACGTCATGAGAAATTACGCAAAGTTCTCGGGTTGTGATGCTGGCTGACGTGGCTAAATTACTGCTAATTCATAATGCATTGCTAGTTTACACGACAAGCGCTCAGCCCATTGCTTGAGAGGAACACGCGCATATACGCGCTACGAAGTTGGGGATTTCACGCACTCATTTCTTTCCAAACCATGTTTTGTATCCCTATATGCAAGTTGTAAATGTTAACCATTACGCTACGTCACGCAATACTGTTAATGATAATGAGGTGCTTACCAGTACCATTCGGCCCATACAGTATGTACTTGCTACGTTTAAGTCCACGCATATTCATATGCAGGCGCACGCGCACACACACGCACGCAAGCACGCACGTTCATCAGACACAATATTTCCACGTTTAAGCGCTACAATTCCATCGTAACTTACCCAAGAACGATCCTCCCAAAATTATGTAGTACGGATATAAAAAGTATCCGCTTCGTGGTGACTGTTTAAGGCGCGTGAATATTTAATCAGTAAGTTTCCTTTACTAGAAACTATTTTATTAATGTAGACTAGTTTTTGGATGTGTACTCAAACACCAACTTACTTTCCACCATAACCGTACACCATCATTTCGTTGGTAAAGTCGTTGATAATATCCGACTCGATTATCCCGATTAATAAAGCTAATTATTCATGTCAATTTATAAATTTCAACTTTGATGTAACCGCATTTGTATAGAGTGCCCTTTTTCCTACCGTATTATGAAGTTGTATGCTTACCCAGACATTATAGTTGATGATGATTGTAAAAAGTTTATGGTAGATTTAATGTTCAGATCCTGTTGACAAGTAGTTTGATAAATTGTCTAAGTAAAATATTCCAGGATGTGTTAATTGTATGCACCAGTTACCTAGATCACAAGATCGATGTTGATTAAGATTGTATAGAAGAGTGAATCGAGTAAAGTGTAGAGTGACTTATAACATGGGATATTACAGTTTGTTTTGCGACAAACACACGTCCGATGTTATTTTTTTAGGGGATGTGTCGTTGTTATTTGATTTTGCGATACCACGCTTAAGTCTAAGAATACAACTAACTTGACTCTTGCATCTGCCCTTTTCAAATCACGTACAAATCTCCAGTCAACCTCGCGTCTGCCCAAGTGTCCGCACCCGAATCACTCTACTCTCGCATCACGTGATTCGTAACAACGTTTCTGCGTTCGGGGGTGCTGGCCGGGCACGTGCGAGAATAGGCGCGAACTGTGGCGCTGTGTATAGTGTGGTGGGGAGGCGAATGGAGCTATACACTTATGGGCGGGCTATACACTTACGAGCGGGCTATACACTTATGGGCAGGGCTATCACTTGATTGTGGTGTATTATAGTACACTACTCAACACTTTGTACCCTTTAGATACATTTCTCAGAGCGCGAGCATAATTCTACTTAATCTATTTTATATTTAAATTTCTCAAACTTCTTTCCTACACAAACTTTTCTAATTAAGCGCTCGCTCAGTTCCCCCCATTTTAATCCTACTATTACGCAAAACTAAACTTACCTTTTGCATACTTACACTTATATACAAACATGAGCCGTTCATTCTTCTTCTATTCTACTCTTCAGGCGCTGTCCTTCGATCGCATTATCTACTCCATATTCACAAGCGCATCTTTACACCCGCTTTTTGTATTATTTTCGCATAACTCTTTACTTACCACTTAATCACCGACAACACTGATAGAAATTTACCCTGGTCAAATTTATACTCCAGCACGGAAAATATAAATAACAAAAATGACATGTTAATGTTGTTAAGCACTTTTAAAAAAATAGAAAAATAAACTTATTACTGGTTACCGCACCTATCGTAACTTTCATAAATTGTAAAGTTGCTGTAGATAAGTTCTTCACTTACACGCCCACCCGTTTAACACTCTCCAACCCGCTCCAGAATTCGTCGCCTCAAGCATTGTTAATGCCATATCTTCATACCAACGTTCCACATTTTCCACATGCAATTCATCACGTAACTTTATCATCCAACGTTCCCACGTCCATGCCGCAAGTAAACCCCCTGTCGTATAATATTTTACTGCACACTTCTCATTGTGATACTTATCACACAACCTTTCTGGTAAATTATCAGACGGTTTAAACGCTTTCGTCGCCCTCGATGCATCCAGTGACCCTACATCTGGTTCACTATCCAACTTCCTTATTATTCCGGGTAAATCTCCCTTCAACGTCATTGTCGATAATGACTTGCGAACTGATGAAAAATTTAATCCTGGCTTTTCTTCCATGTTGCACATATACTCTCCCTTATCTGTACAAAACATACGTGCACTCTCCGAAAATTGGGTTTTATCAGACTTCCCTACCCTTTCATTCCCCCCTTCCACCCTTGAATTATCACCCTCGTGTCCCCCCGATAATAGTTGATCCCGAGTTCGATACGATGCAATTGATGCCATCGTCAAACTCGAAGATGCGGTAGAGCATAACCAACTCGTACCATCATATCTCCCTTCGTCATTCCCATCGTACCATGTACCTGAATCCGCTAAATCATTCTTACCGTTCCTCCTACGTCCGTAATCTTCACCTTTCCTCGTTTTATGAAGCATTGGATCATTCGCACCAGTCGAACGGTTTATCTCACAATGTTCATGCCCGTCTTGCATCAGTAACAACATCCAAGCTCGACGTACACATGAAAATCCCGTCCGTTTAAGTCGTTCCGTGAACCCACGACTCGCCCGGTAATCGTAACCCCCTTTACTTAGTTGTTCACAAAATTTTTTCGATATTCTTTGAACCATACTGCCACCACCAACTATTTCTGCATCCAGTATCGTAAACTCTACATATCCTCCTGGCTTCAATACTCGATAAATCTCTTCCATCATTAAATCATATACTTCTTCAACTCCCCTGTCCACCCATTCTCCCCTGCCTCCTTGCCAGGCTTTACCGCGTAACATAACCTGTAAATTTCGTGCTGATACGAGGTCAAAAGTATTACTCGCAAAAGGTAACGTCCACAAATTCTCCACTTCAATCTCAACGTGATTTGAACATTCCCGCTCGGGAAAAGCCGTTCCATGTCGTCGCATATTTCCCTCATCTTCCTCTAGCTTAATTGAGCAAATAATATAATTAGGATACTTATCCGCAACTCTCCATGCCCATTCTGATGATTCCCATCCATCTATATCCAAAACTAACAATTTTTCCCCAATTTCATCTTTTCCCCCTTTCTCCTCTCCCCGTTCGTTAACCAAGCTGCACGGACTAACCAACAATTTCCCTCCATTCATGTACTCCAATGCTTTAACAATCCATCGAGGCGTTAATATTTCCTGTAGAGTAATGCTTTCACAGATCAATCTTTTGATCAAACTACCCAATTTCACCTCCCAAACTTCAAGTTCTCTATCTCGCCCCACTCGTTCTTCAACTATACCCTTCAAATCGCCCTCCGGTAATACTTTCGTAATACCCTTTTCACCAATCTCTATTCCTCTTAATTTATCACCCACTTTATTCACGTCATGGCTCTGCAATTCCTCGACTTCGCTGTTTTCCTGACTCCCCTTTCCAATCTCTCCTATACTGTTAACATAAAAACTTTCACGTTCAATAATACCCTCCCTCTTTTTCACACATTTTTCTTCTTTATCCACATCCCTAGATTGTTCTTCCACCCCCGGGATAACTTGATTAGAAATCTTTTTTTCTTCACGATTATTAGTTACCGACAAGGGTAAAGGTGGCAAATCTTTCAAGTAAAAGTAGTTCTTGCAAAGTCCACTTCCTGCGCTCTGTCCTAAGTGACACTCCTGCTTATTCTCATGTTGAACAATTCCAATCTCCGGTAACTCCCGTAACCACTGTAGTGTCCACTCCAGTGAACTAGTGGATTTGCTTCGGCCAGTCCATTTTCGAGTTGCTCCATCAATAATTTTACCATACTGACGCTCTACCCCAATACCTTGGGTGCTTTCATCCTCAACACAAGAACTTCCCCCTCCAGTGTCCCTTCGTGATTCATGTTCACTGCAAACTTCTATCTCGGAAAAGTCCGATGCTGATCCCGACCGAGAAATTAAGCTAGCCCCCCGTGTCTTCCTTCGCCACGATCCCTTGTAAAAGTTTGCAGCTACACTGGATGAAGGTAATTCACAACTCGTTCGTTTCCTCAGGTCCTTCAAGTACTGCTCAATCGAACCACTGATACCTTGATTTTGTGCTAACCTTTCTTTCGGACATTGTAGAAGCTTTTCATTCTTGTCTTTACACATGCGAGTTGTATCTGACGTCTGTAACGGTTTTTCTGCCTCTTCGGCCTTCGTTGATGTCCAACCTTGACCAACACAAGAAGCAAGCTTGTCATTACTCAACCGATCAAGCATCTTCATCGCTTCCGAGTCAAGTTGTAGCAAACTAATTGTACTACGCCCATCGCTTGAAACATTAGACAAAAAATCCACATCGAAAAATTCACCAAAGCTTCCCTCACAACTCTTTTCCGAGGGAACTGATCCATCTGACACTGATGATGAGTATGGACCTTTAACACTACCCGTTAACTGTTTTCGCTTTGTTTCCATTATTCGAGTTGACTTCGTATTCAATGAAGTATTTCGAATTGAGTGCCCGGGCTCAGACTCTCGTAAATTATTTAAAAGATCAGATTTCGGTGAACCGGTCAAATTGGAATTTTTAGAACATAAAGAAGCCGCAAATTCTTGTGATTTCCAACATGGTGTAAAGCCAGATCGTGGTGTCCCATTATTGCTTGCGCTGGATCGTGGATCAAAAGTATCCGGACGTAAAACTTCGCAAGTTTTCCCAGGAGATAATGGTAATTTTTTGTTAACTTCTACCTTTGACGGTAGTTTCATATTACTTGAGCAAGCAAGCGGCACGTAATACTTTTTTCTTTCTTGTTTTTTTCGTCCTGAATTTTCAAGCTTTCTTGTTGTGGCAGTAATAGAGTAAGATTCCAGCGGTAAACTATGCTTAACAGCAAACTGTGTTGATCTACAGCTTCCTTGTAAATATTCAAAGTCACTAAAGGTTGAACGAGTATCAACAGATCCCGGTGTTAAGTTTGTAAATTTTGATGGAGTGAGCATGGAATATTTAGAGAAGGTAGGAGAAACTGATTTTTGACTCCCATCATTTTGCTCCTCCTCACAGATACTGTCATCATCATCATCATCATCGGAAACAAATCTTATGAAAAATTGCTCCGTTGATAAAGGCGTTTCAGGCCGTGAGATAAATTTTTCGCCCAGATAAACTTTTGAACTTTGAACTTCATCTTCAATGATCGTGTTAAACGTTCCTCGCCTGGAAAGTCCTTGACCGGGGAAAGAGTTAGGTCCGATTAATGGGTGTTCCATCATACTCGATGCAGTGTGAAAAAAACGATGAAAAAAAGAATCTTTGATTAAAATTGACGTTAAACATGAACGGTAAAGATTGAACAATGAAAATTGTCGAGGATGTTAGGTAACTGTCTGCAGCAAAGGACAAAGAATTGCACTAGGGACGTTTCCAATGCTAAAGGAATCCTGCAAATTTGAATAATGAGTAGTAGCAGTAGCAAATATGGCATTTGATTTAGCCGCAATCCTCCTGTTCCATATAGCGCGGAAGAACGCCTATCAAATATGGATAAGTTGAGATAGTAAATTAAGATGAATTGATCAAGAGATGAAAATTATGTTTAACTTCAGAAAGAGTACTAAAGGATGGCATACTCAATACAAGAAAGATTGAAGTGTCAGGGTAGGCTTAATATTTCGTTAAAACTTTCATGATATATGATGGAGAAAATCGGTGCCACAAACGTTGATTTAAGAATCGACAGATCCAAATATCAACTTGAACGTAAGAGTGCCCAATCATATCACACAGAACGATTATAGATTACAGGGTTAAAGGTGCAAAGACCTTTGATGGTTAGCAATTCAAGGTAAACGGTTACGATACCCAGATGAAATTTTCCAACATGAAGCATGAATGATCGAGTTATGATAGCCGGGAAAAAGCGTTTTGAAAAGTTTTTGGAACATATAGACACAAGTACAACGGGCTTGTAGGTTAAACGAATATACTCACTAACGCATGTATGCGGTAAAGTAAGTAACAAGTTAACGCAGAATTAGGCCTATACACCTTGAATAGGGTCGATGACCTCCACAAAGTTTCGTGGGTGCAGAACCTCCTACATTTATGCAGTAGTTAAAACCAATAAATGGTGTGCGACACTCTATGCAATAGTGTATTGCAGCACGAGTACACATACTCATACATGCGTGAATCATGACTACCCTATCCCAGGCTGAGATGAGCTTTGCAAGCTGCAGTTCGCAGAGTCAAGAAGCGTAAACCTTGAGAAGCCGAGACGAAGGTTTGTCCTTCATGTAATAAGCACAAGTTTACCCCATAAGTACGATATATGCTTCGTAGAATGTAAGAGAAATGTTAGCTGTACACATGCTCGAGTAACGGGTCAATTAGACCGGGATATAAGACCCGATATTCATGAAACGAAGGGCGATTAAGCTTACTGGATAGGAATTGAGTGCTCAAAAAGTGAAAATTGGGGAGTGCTTATGAGAGTGGGTCTAAAGCGAAAAGTGGAAACGAGATTTTCACGTTAACATTGATATTTAGATGCGTTAAATTAATCATTATCAATCGAATCGTGCCAAAGAACTTTTTTTCGAGAGTATTATAGTTATCCAATGGAGAGAGAGTCTGGTTACGAGATGTGTAAAGGAAATGGATTGGACGTGAATATGGTTGCTGAATTGATTAAGAATATTATTTGGTCATTAGTGAAACGAGTTTATGTATGTGGAGTTGAGTTAACCAGTGTGAATGTTTGACTTAATCGTTGTGGGGGGAGGGAGAAGAGGGAAGATGGAAGAGGGGGGTAACAGGTTCAATCTAAAGAAAATTGTAGTGAAGAAGGGGTAGGGGTCATTAGGGCCAATAGTTTTATACAGCGAACTGTACAAACTAATTGATTGTGTAAATATTAAGGCGTTGAAGATAAATATTTAGAGATAGTATCAGGATCAAATAAGTATCATAAATCGAAATAATCAAGGATACTGGGATCAGTCATTGTGAAGACTGTAAAAGAAGGGGATGATAGTGTAGGAGATTATGGGTCGAATCCAATTTTCCAGGAGTTAACGTTTAAAAGTTCAATCCGTATATTGATAGAAAATTTGTATTTTAAAAGTAAAGGAATCACTTGTACCGTATAAATCCGGTGATAAAACCTTAAGACAAATGCTTGACAATTAATAACGTAAAAGAAAAGTTGGCACTTATAAAGTCAAAAACCGCATCCGGACGATATGGCTTAGTAATATGAGTCCAGACGAGACGGGAACACAAACGAAGGAGCGCCGGGGATAAGACGAGACGGGATCCGGAAAAGGAAATGGCTTTTATGTTTGGACAACGATGAAGAAAAAAATTTAAGTTTGGTTCATACTTCATGTGAGGTTAAAGAGAACTGCTGTACAAGTAGACTACAAAAGTGGATGGATAGGTGTCAAGAGGAGAAAATAAGGTTTACGGATTTATTCACTTTATGCAATTATCTTGTTTAACATTTGTAAATTTCTGGAGTGGATTTGATTGAAGAATTTTCATTGTCAAACATTACCAGATCCAGACACCATGAAACGTCGAGTTAAAAAGAGAACTCAGGCTCGTGTGGCTCAGGTAACTGCACCGACTAATCGAGACATTCGAAATAATCCAAAAAGTATGGTAATCCGGATTGGTGCAAGTGAACTCGGACCAAGTTTATCTCAGTTAGTTAAAGATGTCCGTAAGACAATGGAACCAGGTACAGCGACTAGATTAAAGGTAAATTATAATTTTTTATAAGTTAGTTTTACCGCAAATTTATTCTATTCAAGTCATGTTTGTGCGGATGTAAAATATTGATGAATGGGGAATTTTTTTGAGCAATTATTTCCACTACCATTATTACTCCTACTAACTCCTACTTGAATGGCAAATTTTGAATGCATACATGACTTATTATGCACGGTAAATATAAATTAGGAACGTAAATCCAACAAACTTCGAGACTATACATCTATATGTGCACCACTAGGTGTAACACATTTACTCTTATTCTCACGTACACCATCTGGAAATGTTAACCTCCGTATCGCCGTGTCTCCTCAGGGTCCTACATTACACTTTCGTGTACCGCAATACTCTCTTTGCAAGGATATCTTTCGAATGAGTAAACATTACGTAACTCCAAGCAATGCATACTTACAACCTCCAATTGTAAGCTCAGTTTGTCCAATAATGAAATATTTATCGTGAAGATTTATGCATTACATGTGAGCACACATGTTAAGGTGGATATTTGAACTGACTTTAAATTGTTGGGAAATGCATGGAGAGTTTAACAGTTAGTGATGAACAACTTTGTGACACGGGCAAGTGGTAACGAAGTGACGAATAATTCCAAGGAAGAAAATGATATCCAACGACTAGAGGAATTATGCGTTACCGTATTTCAGTCATTATTTCCACCAATTAATCCTAAAACTATGCCTTTATCTGGAATGAAGCGGGTACTTCTTCTTAATCGAGATACATCATCACATGTACCGAATGAAATCAACCCGACATGTTTACCCACCAACTCCGGGCCAGCACTCCCATATACGCTAACATTTCGACATTATGCTATAACGACTCGACCAGTTGGTTTCTCTCGGCCCTTAAAACGATTGCGTGCTGCTGAAAGAAATCCGCATAGTTCTACTACAGGATGCAGCAAAAAGCAAAGGCGAGGCTTAAACATTCCCAATTTGGGTGGCTTGGTAGACGTTAGTGAATGGATATTGAATGCAGATGATCCATCTGCAATGGGCTATACATCGGCTAGTGAAAGTGAAGTTGACTCAGATGCACACGTAGAAATCGGCGTATCGATTAAAAAAAAGGTTAAACTACAATCAGCACCTCAACGGGATAGTGATACACCGGAATCAAAAAGTAAGGCTACCAGTGAGGGTAATGTTATACACGATGATGTACCAATTGAACAAAGTACTGATACGAATAATGGATTACTCGAATCGAATAGCCATTCAAGAGACAATACTACGACAGGATATGTCACAAGTTTAAGTGTGGAAAAAAGGGCAATTAAGTTAGTAGAAATTGGGCCACGCTTGACATTAAGATTGTTCAAGATTGAGGAAGGATTGTGTCAGGGGAATATTTTATGGAATGAAACAAATACTTCCATGCCAGTGTAAACTGCGCATAAATCGGTGAGTTAACCAATGAATGGTTTGACGTTAGCCTTTGTTTTTTTATTTTGAATGTATAAGTGAAAGAATGTATAAGAATGGTTGTATTTCACAAGTATCCGGGCGAGCAAGTTTGACCATATATTTGTAGCCATAAATCTTATTGGTTTATAGACTAGCCGTAATGTGGACTCGATTTATAATTGATAACTAAACCGTTCACATAACATATATTATAGCAAGACATGTTTCGATGTAGGGTACGAATGTACGATAGATAAGATGGTAGCCCAATCAAACTATTTGTAATATATTGATTTGTTGGAGCTTCAGATGTCAATTAGGAGATACGCTATACATGGAAATGAGTGCGATAAGGCGGGTATACAATGACATATGCGTTACGTTAATTTCCCAATGCTGGGAATGTATACGGAATACGGAACTATCAAGTAATATAGTCCTGTAAACTGATGTTAAGATAGTCGTATAACGATGGTGTTAAATTGAGAAAAGTATTGAGAGTAGTAGTATAGATAAGTTAATGAACTGAAATATAACGATTTGAATAATCAAATACAAGCAGTTCGACAATGTTGTGAATATTGACATGTGATATAGCACAACATTGGAGTAGAATATGAAATGGTGTTACCCTTTCAACTGAAAATTTGTCACGAAGCCCCTTCATCCCCCCACCGTTTAGATTTGAACGGTTAGCCTAGGAAGCTTAGCCTATTCGTAGGTGTACACTGTAATTACGAATACTGTGCCTCGAATGTGTATTACCTTTGATGGGTAATTTGAGTTTAATAATATCACGGGGGGGTTCTATGGTACACATTAAGTGCATAAACCTTGGGACATGTCAAACAATCTGAAACGCTTAAACATCACATTTTTTATACTTGTTGGTGGCAGATATTACACTACATTGAGCAGAGTACCGAGTTACGATGCGCTATGCAATGTAAAGAGGTAATTATCAGACAACAGACGTAGAAGTTTGCTATTTTCGAACGGATTTCCGCTTCATGTTACGAATAACGATGATTTCATTACCATTATCCTGTACGTTTAACTTCCATGCGACCTGAAACTCACTCAGTGTATCCCATTTGCACTGGACACATTTCTCAAGATACACACGTTCTACATTATAGTATGAGCGTGCCAAACATTTAACCGTGTGTGAACGAATGTCGTTTATAGCCCAAATCATTAATGCACGATGGTGAATGGTACCGATGTCCCAACACCTCCAGAATAAAACCCAATCGTTTCGAATTAATGCAATGATAATATTTTTGATAAAATTGAGTAAGTTAAGGTGAATCTTATCGGAAGATGAATTTTCGGAATGAATATCAGTAAGAGTAAGGTTATGCGGATAATTGTAAGTTGGAAGAATTCCTTGTTGGGTAGGCTTTTGGAAAAAAAATGAGTGAGGTAACATTTGTGTCATTTCTAGTGCACCCAGAAGATTCTTTTGGCGACAAGCTTTATCCAGAGCTAAATAGGCAATAAATTCGGCAATTTTTTCACGATGATATTTAGGGTGGTGTGAGCAAGTATTATGATTAAATTCGATGATTCTATTTAACGCTGGAAGGTAAGATTCATAAATACCGTATAATATAGCAATTCTAGCCGAAAATGTATAAACATTCCAAGCAAATAAATCAAACCTGGACGTTGACGTTAAAGCTTCCCGCAATTTTCTCAAGGCCAGAAAGATATTGTCCATTTCACAGGATGATTCTTCATGTTTTGCACTAATATAATTAATTGTACGTCGAATTTCACTATTATTACGATACTGCGTACTATACAGTTCATTATCATCATGTATTACCGTATGGTTCCGTGTTATTGAAATATCCAATTCATGGGTATCAACAATGGATAAATCTTTTAATTCAGCCTGTACATGATTGATTTGGGAATTTAGGCAGCTATTAACCCTTGAAAGCCGTTCCAAAATACAATTAAAATATTCTTCCTGTACACTAAAATCCTTCAATCTGCACAATTCTCATCCAAATTAACAAATCTTGTCCCAGCCACACTTGTGGCGCACCACACCCAATAGCTTACCTAAGTTCTCCCCGTGACGGAAGTCCGAAGCGGTCCAGGCCGCCGGGGGTTTGGGAGAGTTTTTTCCTGTTTAGGAGATTTTGGTCCATTTGAAGGTGGGGAGGGTACGGTGCGTGATAAAATTAAGTCTGGTACTACTTGGTTGCGTTTGCCTGCTCAAATGGGAGTTTCGCGTGCGTATTCGTATTGATATCAACAGTTTTATTGAGGAAACGTTTCCCCTACCTATACTCTAGTCGTCGTTTGTATATATAAAATAGGAATATGTATATTACGTGGATACTTCAGGAACATATCCAAATTTTGGAAAAACGTAATAGTCAAAGTAGTGAAAAAGTTAATCAAAGTCTACAGGAAAGATATTAACTCATCAGTTGCTTAACAAGGTTATTTTGGAATAAACTTGTTAAGACGTATTAATCTAATTAAGGCATCCTTCGGAACCAATTTATAATGGCTGAATTGAACAAGTTGATCCTAATGGAATATTCGTTAAGACTCGATAAACATTTGTTAACTTGAATGATTAAATAGTATCATTGGGAATACCTTTGTTAGTAAACAGATATTTGATAATGAGATATGAAAGTAATCGAGATACATGAGAATATGTTGATAATCCCAAACGGATTGTGTTCAGGGCAAGTGATTAATAAGGGTAGAGTGAACAAGGATAATTTTGTAAAGGAGGAACATCCAACAACAAAAGAATCGACTCGTTAAACGAATGAAAATTTGTATTGCGAAGGCCAAGTGAGAGGTAACAAAAGTTTTCATGAGTTTTAATTCGAAAGTTGGAAGGATTAAGCAAATGAAATATTATATTATAGCAAGTTTCGCATGGCGAACAATTTTTGTAAAGTCTGACCCATCATGGCTGGACTTCTTTCAACCGTAACTCCTGCTGCCTCTAAAGCAGCGATTTTAGAGGCTGCATCACCCTTGCCACCACTTACAATCGCTCCTACAATGTTATGAATTAGCTGGGATGAATACATATCACAATGGTTTAGTTAATGAAAAAAGTTCCAAGACTAACCAGCATGACCCATACGACGACCTGGAGGTGCCGAAGTACCGGCAATGAAGCTTACAACCGGTTTTCCCTTTGTATTATGAGCTTTAAGAAAGTCGGCCGCTTCCTCCTCGGCAGATCCACCGATTTCCCCGATCATTATGATACCATCGGTGAGTTGATCTTCCAGGAACAATTTTAAGCAATCAATAAAATTTGTTCCGGAAAAAGGATCACCACCAATTCCAACCACTAATGATTGGCCAAGGCCTGTTAAGGTAGTTTGGTTGACGGCTTCATACGTTAAAGTGCCCGATCGAGAAACTACACCAATTCTGCCACGTTTGTGAATATTTCCGGGCATAATTCCGATTTTACATTCCCCCTGGATCCGTCAGATTGACTTGGTTAGCATGATAAGTCAGGGGAATAAGACAAGAAAACTTCTCGAAGCCGGATAACAAGCCGGTGATGATCGTACTTACAGGAGAGATAATTCCGGGGCAATTGGGACCGACCAGCCTGGTTTTGTTCTGTGATTTTAACATATCGGTAACGCGAATCATATCTTTTAGATGAGAAAAATTCGGTTAGTTAGAAGTGTAAAGCAATTGAGTGGATAGATTTTAAAAAGTATGATGACTTACCATGTTGGGGAATACCTTCGGTGATGCTAGAGTGTGAGATAAATTGGTTGGTTGGCTGGATTTGTGGTAGCAGCGATAGGATGGAGAACATACCAGACTACAAGGGGGATTTCAGCCTCAATGGCCTCTTGGATACTTTTAGCTGCAGCAGGTGGGCTAGAGGAAACGTGAGAATGGAAAAAAGTGTTAAATTTGGATAAGAGTAACTAACGGGACGAATATAACCGAAGCATTTGCATTAGTGGCTTTGATTGCATCACGCATATCACCGAATACGGGTCTTTCTAAGTGAGTTTGACCAGCTTTAGAAGGATTGGTTCCACCGACGATATTTGTACCTATATAAACAGTAAGTATAGAATTGAACAAATTAAAGAAGGTAGTAGAATAGTGAAAAAGCAGACCGTATTCGATAGCTTGCTTAGCATGAAATCTTTGAGCGTAGAAATGAATGAGTGATCATGAGTGTATAAATTTGTAAAATTTAAGTTGAGAATCATACGTGGCTTGTTTTCCCGTGAAACCTTGGAATAAAACTCGAGTATCTTTGCCAATTCGTAGATTAGAGTAAGTTGACGAGTAAGGGGAACAAGTAGCATAGCATTTTCGAGGTAAAGATAGTTGAGAAGAGTGAATAACGCGATGAAATGATGAATGAATAACCGATGAAGGTTTCATGATGCGACTCAATAAATAGCTTAACCAAAATTTTCAGTGAATAAACAAAATCCAGTATATACGAGTAAGAAAAACCGAAGAGAATTCCCCACCAGAGATTAAAAAGCCTTTTTAGATGGTGATGAAGGGAAGATTTCAAAAATTTTCCAAAACGTGCCAAACCCGTGACTCAAACACGTGATAGCAGGATCGGGGAAGATGTGGCTGGGTGTGGCTGGAGGAGACTGCGATGGCGATGGCGATGGAGATGGAGATAGTGACGGGGATGGTGATGGTGATGGTGATGGCGATGGTGACGGTGATGGCGATGGCGATGGCGATGGTAAGGGCAATGGGTAATCGGAAATGTAGTGTGGTTTGTCGGACGATATAGCCCGTGGCGATGGGGTTGTTTTCTTGCACACTGCATCAGCTACTACCACAGCCTTCTTCAGAATGATCTACAAAATGAAAAAATGTTTAAGTAAAATGAACCGTTTACTCAATGGTTTAAAATTTAGCGGGTCTGCGGGTAATATTCTAGTTTAAATTAGAAATTGATCAACAATAGCCTTTCATTTATGCAGTTACTCTGAATGTGTATATAGACTATGAAAAAGACGGAGTAATTATATCTGGGTTGTGTATACCCAAGTGTATAGAATCTTAATAAACATGAGGAAATAAGTAGAAAACTTGAGTAACCGAATAGGGACTTTGACGGTAGAGGTGACGAAAAAAATTAAATTCACGCCATGTTAGTATACCCATCAAAGATTTGTAACTGAGATGGATGGAAAAAGTGGTTGTAAATGATGTAAAAAAGTGTTGAAGAGATGGAACAAAAGAATTTAGGGACAAGCAGCTCAGCTTGGAAAAGCCGTTATTGAGCAAGGAGAAGTTGGAAATGGAGGAAAATATCAAGATAGGAGATGTGATGTGACAGGTGGACGGACGAGCGGACGATCAAACGGAAAAACAGACAAATGGCAAATAAGACGGGGTAGAACCACTCCAAATGGTCAAGCAAATGATGCAGTCTTGATATTTCCAAAAGAAGAATTGCTCATTCCTTTACTCACTCAAAACTTAACGGTTAACATGAGCTGTTAACATACAAACTAATTCAATTAACTTCACTCTATCACCAACATCATTATGCTGGGTTATCGTACACGAGGATTTCATGGTTTCAACGTTAAATATTCACCTTACTTTGACTCCAAATTAGCCGTCGGTACAGCATCAAACTTTGGAATAGTCGGCAATGGTAGACTTTACTGTCTACAAATTTTATCAGACGGAAAAAGTATTACACTTGAAAAATACTTCGATACACAAGATTGTATCTTCGACTTGGCCTGGTCAGAAATCAACGAAAATCAAATTGTCGTTGGATGTGGTGATGGAAGTATTAAATTATTTGATACAACTTTAAATAATTTTCCCGTTTACTCATGGCTAGCCCATAATCGTGAAGTCTTTTCCCTTAGTTGGAACTTAATTAAAAAGGATACATTTGCAAGTTCATCATGGGATGGTACCGTGAAAATTTGGAATCCATTTCGCGATACTTGTTTGTCAACTTTACCCGTCAACTCTTGTGTATACAGCACTCAATTCTCTCCTCATTCGGCCTTTATCGTCAGTTCTGCAAGTTCTGATGGTTATATCAGATTATTCGATCTTCGTACTCCATCTGGTCCGGCTAATCACTTAATTCAAACCTTTCCAATTTACTCTTTACCATCATCTACTAAGTTTTCTCCTTCCTTAGCATCATCATTATCTTCAAATCCCATCAATTCTCACCCTTCAAATATCCCCGAAGC
Organism: Herpomyces periplanetae; assembly: GCA_009733715.1. NCBI lineage: Eukaryota > Fungi > Ascomycota > Laboulbeniomycetes > Herpomycetales > Herpomycetaceae > Herpomyces > Herpomyces periplanetae. Next base: position 123,346 of record WMKJ01000006.1, on the reverse strand, counting down.
TTTATCTCATGACTGGAATAAATATCGTGATACGGTTTTAGCCGTTGCAGGTGTTGATCGTGTAATTCGAACTTTTGATATTAGATCCCCCTCTACTGGTCCATTATCTACTTTATCAGGTCATGAATTTGCCGTGCGTAGAATATGCTGGAGTCCACATTCTCGAGATATTCTTCTCAGTGCAAGTTATGATATGACATGTCGAGTTTGGTCTGATGGGTCTTCTCCCCTTGGTAATTTGTCAAATCAACTTCCATCAAGTTTAAACACTTCTCGTCAAATTGCTCGTATGAACAAACATACAGAATTTGTTACGGGAATCGATTGGTGTTTATTCGGTGCTCAAGGTTGGTGTGCTAGTTGTGCCTGGGATGAATTTGTTTATGTTTGGGATAGTCGTCAATTTATGATATGAGCAAATCTACTCTTCTTCCCCTATTGTGTACAATTCCATTTTTTCTTGAAGCCGAGAGACTCATGACACCATGTAAGATTTCTCTCGACTAGTTCCCATTTGCTTTCACCCCAAATATTTCCATCTTCCCTCCAAACTTATTCATATCACTTACACTTCTCCCTCTTTATTCATATTCATCCTTGCCTCGTTCACTATTTTACCCGCCGTTACTGCAACTTCTTCCCGTTACTTCAACTCTTCATTTCTCCTTGATCTTTATTTTCATCGTTCTGTCAAAATGTCTGTACGCCTTAAACTAAATTTTTCCTTCATTAACTCTTCTCGTCTGTATTTTCCCGTAAAATGTATTCCATTACTTTATCATCGTGCGTACTCTTCAACCCCTTTGACTGACCCACGGCACTTTATCTCAATTGCCGATTTAACTCCTACAGAGTTATCATCCTTGATAACTCGTTCCTCATGGTTAAAAAATGCCTCCAAATCTAAATCTTTGCCCGTTGATGTACAAAATTCCCTGAAAAAACGGACTGTCGCCTTAATCTTTAGTAAACGAAGCACCCGAACTCGTGTATCGTGTGAAGCTGCTACTGCTGCCCTGGGTGGAAATCCTCTTTTCCTCGGATCTACAGACATACAACTTGGAGTATATAATACCTATTGCCTTTTAAAACGCTTCATCCGTATTAACACCTAACCAAACCTTTATCTTGCTTTGTCTGCTTTAGGTTAAAGAATGCATTAAAGATACCTCAAAAGTCGTATCATCAATGGCTTGTGCCATGATAATTCGAACTCACTCTCATCAAGAAATTATCGATGTTGCAGCCGACTCCTCTGTTCCAGTAATTAATTCACTCACCGACACTTTTCATCCCTTGCAAGCCCTTGCAGACTTTTTAACTTTATACGAAGAATACGGAAAAGATTTGGGCTTCTACACAGATCTTCCCCATCTCCCAACATTCCAATCTTCCGTATTAAACTTTTCCCCTCTTAAAATCGCTTGGATCGGTGATGCTAATAACGTCCTCTTTGATATCGCTATCGCTGCCATCAAGTTGGGTGCTGAGATAGCTATCGCCACACCCAAGGACTATCCCGTTTCCAAGTTCATCATCGATAATTTAAACATCGCTATTAAATTAACCGATCAACCCGGAAAGTATTTCCTTACTCACAATCCAAAGGAAGCTCTTGTAAACGCCGACGTTGTCATTACCGACACTTGGGTATCAATGGGACAAGAAGCTGAAAGTAAATTACGCCGTAAAGCTTTTTCGAATTATCGTGTTACCCAAGAACTAATCACCTCTGGGCATGCTAAAGATAATTGGCGCTTTATGCACTGTCTACCTCGGCAGTCTGACGAAGTCGATGACCAAGTATTTTACGGTGATCGAAGTTTAGTATGGAAAGAAGCCGAAAATCGTCTATGGACTACCATGGGTAAGTTAAATCACATAATCTTGTCAATTATTTGTATAAAATTTAAACTTTTACAACCCCATTAACCACTAATTCACTTTAATCTAGCCGTTCTCGAAGCCTTTGTCGTTAAAAATGGTACATTCTCGTAAATCATCGGACTCCCTTCTATACATATTTCGTCCTTTACTCTTAATTATATCTTCCAGTCTTAATATAATAGAATCAGCCTCCCCCCCAACAATTATTCTCTTCATGTTAAGTTCTTTCAGTTTAGGTTATCTAGTCCCCAATGAATATTCAAATTACATTTCAAAACCTTGAGCCGTATATATATATTCAACACTAATTTTCCTCTGGTGTATAATCACGAGCTAACTACCCTGGTGGCAATGAACTTTCATCAACACTACCACTTCCCTCATTTTTGCTTTCTAAATCTTGCTCCTTGATTGGATTGAGTGGAGATCGTGGAATTGCCATTAAACCTATTTAAACCAATTAAGTTCATTAGCTTTTTCAATGCGTTGAATAAGATAAAAAAATTAAAATCATCCTTAAAACATTTTGCTTACCTGTCCTAGAGCTTTCGAGTATACCAAATGGTTGAATTAACTTGAGAAAACTGTCAACACGGCTTGGCTTAGCACATAATTCTACAATACAGTTATTTGAACTTATATCGAGAACCCGACCGCCAAATTGCTCCGTAAGCCTTGAAATAGCAGCTAAATGTTCATGCTTATGCCGTAAAGCTTCGCTAAACGCAAGCTTACTAGGATGAAAATTGTGTCGAAGGGCTTTAACAGCTTCAGCAGTAGCTTTTTCATGTTGAAGGATAATTTCCTCAATGGATTCATCACTACCACACTCATATACCGAAAGTGTATTATTTTGTGACAACTCTCGATGATGCGTCATAAGTTCCTCGAAAAATTCCGGTCCAAGTAGTAAAACCTTTGCAAGCAAAAGTTCCCGCTTGACAAGTGGCATGTAGGTATAGTCCAATACTGCCCATACCGGAACTATATCCTCAAGTTGTCGTCGAGCTTGTTCTACTGTACGATCTTGCCCTTCTATCACAATGGTCATCCTACTCAATCCCTTGACATCAGTATTACACACCACTAAACTTTCAATATTAAAGCCTCGTGCCGCCAAAATCCCTGACACCCGTGACAACACGCCAGGTTCATTTTGAACCAAGCAATGAAGAACATGATTTTTCGGTGGCGTTTGAACCGGAACCGATGTTTCATAGATAATACTCGATACAGCTGCCGAAGGTGACCATTTCGGCGTAGATTCTTCCATGGGCAAAGATCCGATTCGTTTATTCAACGATTTATACACTGATGCTGGAATATATGGGAGAAATGGTGGCTTATCTGCCGAATCTGCCTGTTTGAAAGGTGCCAAAACGTGAAAATTTCGTCTTAAAATACATCCTCTTAGTACAATAGAGCTAGACGCTAAATTTTTATGTTCCACGTTTAAACTTAAATGTCCCATATAGTTTAGCATACATGATGTACGCTTAACCGTGAATGAGAATTTCATTGCAGTAAAGGTCAATGTTTTCAATATAAATTACTCGAAATTTCCCTATAATGTATTAAGCTTGAATTGTTCAAGGCAAATTAACAAGTGAAATTGAATATATCAAATTTCGTACGGATAATTTTTACCAATAACTTTTCCATATATCTAAACCTTGAATTGACAATAACCTTATTAAAACTTTCAATATCAGTAAAATCGCCCATAGATCATTCCTAAATTCTCCCGATAACAACTAAATCTATATTAAATTTTCATACAACTCACCTATTCAATATAAAACAGTCCTTTAGAACTAAACTTTCCAAAACATCCCATATCTATTCTTCATCACCACCACAACCTTCTTCATCCCAAAAAAAAATTCTTCTTTTCCCATTCCAGGGCACCCTTAAGCCACATCATGATATATCGGCTCAGTCACATGATACCAAAACCGGGCCGAAACGTACTCCCCTTAAATATCTTGGCATTCTTTTGGGTTCGGGAAGGCTAAGATGAGACGGAAGTTTTGGGTTGTGGCCGATGTGCCGAGTCAGCGTGTATGGGATGATCAGTTAATTGTTGAAGCTATCATGGAATAATATTTAAAATATTTCGAGTTTCTTTAATCGAATTATATTGTCATTTACACCAGTTTCACTTTAAAAACTCTAAATTTTATATTCTCAAGGTTTGGAGTACTTTGACTATCCCGTTTACCTATAGTGTCGCGTATAACCATTCCTGGGATTCATTTGGACTTGTCGCATTCTGTTAAACTCAATTCTTTTCGCATTGGTCTCTATTTACAGTCAATTGTCGAATTTTCGGAATAATATTGAATTCATGGCAACGTGTATTCAATATTATTGTATTCAATAACTAAATTTAATCATTGGTGATTGTTGTTGAAGATAATATTACATTCAATATGTACTCCTGTACATCCGATTATACACACCATATTATCGTAATGCTTTTGTTTGCTTTGAATTGGAACTCTTTTTAACATCTTGGAAAAAAGTTTTTCACTTTTGTACAGTTTACATTGAATACTATTCATTATACTTCCCCCTCCAGTGGAAAAATTATCGTTTAACCTGTTATCGTTATAGTGGTCATTTCGTTTTACATTATGACCTCAGATAATTACGATGATAATGGTAATTTATTAATTCCTTAATGATTTATTAAATCATATTGCTAATTTACCAATTTCTCTCAATTATTCACACGTTAACTCTTTCTCTTGAGCAGGATCATCTCACTATAGCTCAGATCATAATGTCGATAATGCAATGGACGAAGATATCGACGATTTTGAAGGTGATGATGCCGGAATTGACGTCGATGGAAGTGGTAGTGGTAACGGTCATTTCAACCTTGATGGTGATATAGACGTTGATATAGACGGTGAAGGTGAAGCAGAAGGTGACGTAGATGGTGATCCTGATGATGACGATGATGTTTATAATGAAGAAGATGATGATCATGAAGACAACGATAATGATATTGATATTGACTCCTCTCGAGAATTTCCTCCCCAAAGCCAACATTCTCCAGGCCAAAATCCCAATTTACCTCATTTGGAAAATTCCTCCCTTCCTACACCTCATCATGATGCAATGGTCAACGGTGATACGAGGCCAATTTCAAAGTCATCCTCTCCAAATGACAGATCTGCAAGTTTAACTACAAAATTTCATCATATTTCTCCAGACATATTAAACGCTACTACCTACGATATCGTACCTACCATTGCTGCTCCTCACAGCACATCAATTAACACTGTTTGCGCTACTCTCGACATGAGGTGGGTTTTTACAGGTGGTTCTGACGGATATATTCGAAAGTTCAATTGGTATGACACTGTTAACGGAAAACTTCCCTTAACCGTTGCCCAACGACATCCTTTTGTCGATAGTGTTCAAAAAGCCGGTGTTTTAGTTAGCTATTGGGATAATGAACAAGCTCCAGATCATACACCAACAAGGGATAATTATTCACCATCTCCTGTTTATTCACTTGCCGTCCATTATGAGGCATTATGGATATTATCAGGCTTGGAATCCGGCGGTATCAATCTTCAGTCAGTTCGTCATAGTGAGGGAACTAGAATTGCATGTTTACGTGGTCATACTTCGGCAGTTTCGGTTTTGTCCTTAGATGATGAACAAGTATCTTTACTTTCGGGAAGCTGGGATAAATTGATAAATGATTGGGATTTAAATACAGGTCAAATAACACAAACTTACCGAGGTTGCGGTGGACAAATATCCTGTATTGAACGAAGGCCACTTTCATCAACTGCCATTCCATCGTCGAATGTTCAAGCGGATGGTTCCGCTCAATCCGAAACGTTTAGCTCTAATAATGACACCAAGTTTACCCAATATGACGCCATGCCTAACGGGGTATCAGGCTCGGATGATGTTAAAATGAATTTTTCAAATTCTGAAGAATCCAATTTTTTCGGTGGAAACCTTGAAATTGACAATACTGTTGAATCCCCCGATGATTTAGGATCTCTTTTCGGTGATGATACGCACGATGGACTTTCGAATAATATGCTTGATTTATTTGGTGATTCAAACGATCAAACGGACATCCCGTCTGCAGTAAGTAGTGAGGTAAATCAATCAGGCACCGGGGGATAGAACCATCTGACATGCAGTAAGTTAACCGATGCAGAAATTAAACAAGAACCGTTTACCGAGTTATCTACCCAAAACCAAAGTGACCTTTCCCAAGGCGTGGAACCAATTAATTCAAATCAAAATTTCTCTAATGGTACACCATTAATTTCATCGGATAATGAATTGGAAAAGAAAGATTCCAACGGACTTAACAGTATTCCAAACCTTTCATATAAATCTGAGGCCGTATCAAATGAAAATCTTACATGCGATACAAGTTCACATGGTAGCCTGGGTAATATAGCATGCCAATTATCCGACAATCAGACTACTTCATCGACAACATTCTTCGATGCTGCGTATGATGGTACAATTCGTATCTGGGATAGACGGCAATCGAATCCCGTAGCGCAAATTACTCCATCAAGATCAACTCCACCTTGGTGTATGGGAGCGTGTTGGTCGCCCGACGGAAATTTTATATATGCCGGACGAAGAAACAATACTGTTGAAGAGTTTAGTATTCATAAAGGTCTTTCTCAACCCAATCGAACTTTTAGATTTCCTTCGGGAAGTGGTCCTGTCAGTTCTGTTAAAGTGATGCCCAATGGTAAACACTTAATTTGGTAAGTATCTAAGGTTAAATTTTTACCGCTAAGTTAATTATAATAACTAATTTATACTAAATATTTAAATACAGCGCATCCCATGATATTTTGAGGCTTTATGATTTACGGCAGCAGGAGAGTACCCGGCATTCTGCTGTTCCTTTTTTAATTATACCTGGTCATCGTACCGGTGTTATATCTCAGTTATATCTGGATCCAACATCTCGATTTTTGATATCAACTGCTGGTACTCGAGGATGGGAGGGTAGCTCTACGGAAGTTTTACTTGGATATGAGATAGCTGTACCCAATTAATATTTTCATGATTAATCTTATATGGATCTTCTATGGAATTTCCCACGTTAATTCCCCTCCCATTCAAGCTTTTTTTCAGGGAGTCTACATACCATAAATTTCCTTCTGTTCAACCCAATTAATATCCTCGTTTGCACGGTTCATTCATACGTTTAACTTTGATCATTCACTCCCACGCAAACATTTACCCTGCCATATTTTTTGTGAATTATCCCAATTTTTTGTAAAAATCCTTACATCTTCTCTCTTATCCTTCCACCACCTGTATTGATTAATGTTTCATATTATTACTTTCTGTATCAAACCTTGTTAAATATACACTTCACCACCATCAAAGTGTCCATAGCATACATCCTCTACACTTGGCTTATATAATCCATCACTGGTTCGACGCTTTAAAAGGAAGAAAATTTTTAGATGAATTTAAAGGGATTTGGGGAAAAGTTGAGTAAGATGATAATGGAGTGAAGTGAATTTGTTAAGTGTTAATTAAACAAAAGAATCTTTTGAAAGTAGGTTTATTTGGTAATGATATCTGTATGGTTTTCTTGTCAGAATTTATGTGGCATGATTATTTAAATCCCGAGCCTCGGGTATTTCTGGTTAATTGACAATTAAACAACGCTTTATGTGTAACTTGGAATATTAACATTTTCTAAATTGTTTAATGTGGTATCGATTTTTTGAATTTTAATTTAGCTAATGAATGAAAATATCGAATCGTATGCGTCTAGCGCAAACAGTCCTCATGGAATTACTGATCATGCTAGACAGCACAAAAATTCATCAAATTCCGCTTTTCGTATGAAGAGTGTTTCAAACTCTAGTACAGGAGTCAGGGGAAGTTGTGATATTGATGAAAATTCTTTCTTACGCAATGCAACTAGTACTAGTGATGTATACGATGGCAATGGGCAGGATTTATCAAAAGAGCCAACTTCAGCTTTTCATTATCCACCTCAAATGTTCACCTCAGCTATGCAGTTGCTTAAAATGATGGATAGTACGCAATGATTTGCATTCTTGACAGCTTCATCTTCTAATTTTGTTGCAATCGTTGAATGGCACAAAATGTTTTGTCAGGTCTAACTTGATCATGATATTTTCACGTTTCTAATGCAATTTTTCGGTATATTATTTAGAGAAGGTCGTCGTCATCCTAAGAGATGGTCGTACGTTGGTCGGATTATTACGGACATGGGATCAATATGGTACATTTTTTTAGGGGTTTTATTCGTTGCATTACACTTGCCGATATCACCAGTGTAGTATACCAAGCTAACATTAATTAATTTGACATAGGAAGTATTGTGTTACAGAATACTATTGAACGAATATACATTGAAAAATACTTTGCTGAAAAGTATCAAGGGGTATTTATCTTGAGAGGCGAAAATATAATGCTCATTGGCGAGTTTGTAAGACTTTGTTAGTTTTATGTATAATGGTACTTGATTGAGTGTACATGCTAACTGTTAAATACCAGGATTCGGAGAACTCAGATACAATTCCAAAAGGATACCAACAAATTGAAATGGAATATGCTCAAGAGCTTCAGAAAAGCGTTGAATTACGTTCAAAGAAGCGTGAATTGCTGGCCCAAAAAACCCTGCAGGTTTACGGTTTCAGGTGTGAAAAGAACTGTGGTGATCCGTTTTTATGGAATTAGCTTGTCAAGATACCTACGTTAATACTCTTGTACACTTTGTAAACTATAAAAATGAAACTTGCAAGTTTTTTAACAACCTTTGTTGGCTGAAACAAGTGTAGTCAAGCTCAATATATCCGCGCAAAATATACATGAAACTTATTCTGCCATTAGCTTAAAGGCATCGTGACATTACCATGAGGAGGCTATCCGGAATTTTATTCCAAAGTTATATTAGAAGTAGGATTGTTAATTTTCCAAAGTTCATACTTTCATTCATTTAATTTCCCTCGTAGCATCCACCGAGCCATTTTCTAAATTTTGTCAATGAGGAAATATGAATACATTTCCCCCATCCAAAATTGTCTTATAAAATTACCCTAAAAGAACAAACTAATAAACTTCCGTTCACGTGAACAAGCTCGATCTAGCCTGTATCATCTCACTTCTACAAATTCCAATCCCCACCATCTCATCTCGTCTATTTATTTTATCTCGCGAAACTCCACTTTACTGTTCTCATTCTCCTCCTAATATTCATCTCATCCCAACAAAACACCTACTATACGACACGTGAGATATTCTTACGTAATCCAAGGGTGAAAAGAATATTTTTCGGATTTTGTGCTACACTCGGTTGTATAAAAATTTTTGATTTATTCAACTTGAGATGATTTTTATTTTTAACGGAATGTGGTAATTTTGAATATACTACACTCGCTTTATCAATTGATAAGGAAGAATTAAATATATTTACGCTCACAATAGCGTTTCTTCGCATGGCATATTGTGACGTTCCAGGGAAATCGTACCACTTAACTTTTCGTTCCTCCGATGCTCCCATCGTATGAAGCTCGGGATACTCCCCATTTATACGATTTTTCCATGGCCTCATCACTTACAGATGAAATATGCTGTTCAGCTTTGAACGGTATAGATGATCTATCCACAGGCGAAGTTCAGATAGGACAAATTTTATTGGAACCATGCGCTACTACAGTCCAATCTCGCTATCGTACGTTTCTTTTTCATTTATAAGTTTTACACTTATTATGAGAGCCAATATTATTATTAATGTTTAACGTTAAGTTTCATTAAGTTTTTTACTCTACTCACCCATTTGTCTAACCATTACACTTTTACAGCTCGTATACCTCGACCTTCGGAAAATCCATTTTCCGCTTTAGTTGCTAACCAAAGATACATTTCCATTCCATCATTTACCTTTGAGTGCGGTACAACTATCTATAATGTTCCCGTCGCTTACAAAAGTTTTGGAACGTTGTCAGCCAAGCGGGATAACGTCATCATTGCATTTCATGCGTTTACGGGAAGCGCCGATGCTACTGATTGGTGGGCTCCATTGTTTGGTGGTGATGGATTCGTCTTTGACGTTACTCGTTTTTTCATTATATGTATAAATTGCATTGGGAGTCCCTACGGAACTGTTTCCCCTCTTAACTACAAAAATGGCTGTGCTGATTTGGGCATCTACTCTATGAATTTTCCTTCATCAACTATTCGAGACGATGTCAACCTTTTTCGTCTTGTTCTCGATGATCTTGGTGTTAATCAAGTTGCCATGGCTATTGGAGGTTCTCTAGGTGGAATGCATGCTCTTGAATTTGCTTATTTTGGTAAAGAATATGTTCGCACCATTGTCTCCATTGCGTCTTCCCCGCGTTGTAGCGCTTGGCTGAATAGTTGGGGTGAAGCCCAAAGCGCATGTATTTACAATGACCCGAAATTCGCCAATGGCAACTATAATTTGAATGATCCACCTGTAATGGGTCTGGGAACTGCTCGAATTTCGGCTCTGTTAACATATCGGAGTTTCGAGTCTTTCGAGGCGCGATTTAGTTCCAAGGGCTGTTCTGCACCACCCCAAGCTGACTCAAAATGCAATGCGTGAGTAGTTTGTCCGTTCTGTCATAGTGACTGTCATAAATTAACGGTTATATAGTAGAGACATTCAGTCATATTGTGCTACAAAGTTGACGTTATCGGAGGAACGTTTTGAACCTGATTCACTAGGCTCGGAGGCAAGTTATTACCTATATATGTTTTCATTTTAATAAGATCCAGTTTAACCTTAAATTTATAACTTTTAGCAGATGAAGAATCCTCCTACTTGTTCTGTTCAATCTTACTTACGGTATCAAGCTAATAAGTTTATTAAACGGTTCGATGCCCTGTGTTACTTGGCAATTCTAAGTAAAATATCCAAGCATGATGTTAGTCGAGGAAGAGTTTTAAAAACTAAATCGTCTGACGACAAAATTGCAGCCGCATTGAAATTAATAGAACAACCTTTACTTGCTATTGGTATTAAATCTGATGTATTGTTTCCGTATTCAGAGCAAGAGAAAATTGCGTCAGGTTCACCGGATTGTGTCTTGAAAACAATTCAAAGTAAAGATGGTCATGATGCTTTCTTACTAGAAATTGATCAATTGAACATGCACGTTTTATCGTTTATGAAGGAAAAACTTTCCGACTTGTTTGATCGCCCAGTCACCAGTTTGAGCAATTTGGATGCATTGAATTTCAGATGTGAGGCTGGCCTTAGTTATGGAAAAGGGAATAGAATGTGCTCGGAGGACTAACGGGGTATTTTAAAAATATAAATGACAATTCTTTTTAGCAAAAGCCCAAATATCTACTTATCATTATTGTTGACCAATTTGGTACAAATTCAACCGTACCAAATCAAACGTTTGGATGTACTTTCATAATTTTTCAACAAGATTATACTAACAAGAATTGAAGTCATTTGTTTTGCTTTCACAAGCGAAGCTCTTTATTGAGAGTTTTGAAGGGACTTAGTGTTCAGATAATTTATGCCTATGATAATAAGCTAGTGCACATGAGATACCAACAACCAGTAGACTTGTAGATTTGTATATCCATTCACCTAGGCGCCATTACACTTATACGCCTATACACTCACATACCATACCCATTGGCACATAACTCTCCTGCTCCAACACCATTCTGCGTGCCACCACCCATTGCTTACATAATCACGAAGCTTAGTAAAGGACTTCGCTGTTCGCGCGTGTTCAAGAGTGGGCGGAAATAAAGCGAGAAAGTCAAATTGAAAATGAATTGAAATATTTAACAAGTTGGAATGGTTTCGATGATTTAAAGTTTTGAGATTTTTTTACATAAAAAATAGATTTTAGCGTGGTCGCACGCACGTTAGTTTGCAAACAAAATTGAATGCACATGCGAGTGAGGGACTATCACGTTAACAATGTCACATTCAGCTACCCCACGAGTACACGGTGAATATTTGCAAAATTTCATCAATGGACGGATTATCATCATAGGTCGGGTCACCCAAGTTTTGGGCGAGCAAGCTGTAATTGAATCCAAAGGGGATGTAAAATTGCACTTAACAAAGGTGAGTACGTCGTTGAATTGCCTTCTCGAATGCGCACATCGGCGTATCGGTCGTTGCTGTTTCATTATCAGCGCGCGTACGCGCCTAGTTTGTGGACAATTATAATAAACTAAATTATCCTTTTTCAAAGAGTAATCTAAACTTGCTTTTCACATACTAACTTTGAGCGTGTACAGGAAACACGGCTAGTCGCAGGTCGATGGTTCGAAATTATCGGAAAAGTTCAACCAGATTTATCAATCAAAGTGTTAAATAGCACTGACTTTGGTACTAATATCGGTATGTTACAAATTAACCCGTTCAATTAACACGAGTCTCAAAGTCGGTTATTCTCTTGTATTAGCCATACCTTGTAACATGTCTATTCTATGTTTGGAAAAGCTGATTTTGCTTCACTTCAACATCATCTTTGCTTCATTTCTCTTGCATCATACTAGATGTTGCCGCTGTGGATTCGGTAGTCGAAGCTACGCATAAGCACAAAGAAATATTTTACAGTGATTCACAATGTTAAGTCCACCTTTCAACCACCAACGTTCTTACACCCTCCGGTGTACACGTAACTTTGGGCATACTGTATCAGTTTAACACGTTTCACTCCAATTTTTCCCATTTAATTGTTATACCCCTTGTTGCTCGGGCATGTATGGGCGCACACTCGCGCCCGTGCGCAGCCCCAGAATTAAATTCCCTTTGTTTAACCATGTATATTTCCTTTATTTTATGCAAATTGTCGCTTTTCGCGCTGCCCATTCAATCCTGTAACTCCATTGTGCCGGGTGACATCTCGACCCCAAGATCCACTATCCTCCGTGGTAAGATCTTTGTACTTGGAGCGTCCCTTGCGCCCGAGCTGCGTTAGGTCTCGAATACGCATATACTCTGGTAAAGCCTCTCGATCTTTAGCGTCATCCATGTATCGGCCACTCATAATATCCCGCTTTTCCGACGATTCATCGGCAAAAAATGCGCCACGATGGAAATACTTCTGCATATAACCCATGCGCCCTTTGCTTTGTGCGTGTCGTGCATGTTCGTTAATGTATTCCCGGTCTTCTCGTTCGCGGGTTGTAGCATCTAAATTGCGACGTCGTTCCACTTCTTCCCGCTCCTTTTCTCGCGCAACAAGTTCATCGTGTACACGCTTAACTCTCTTCATTTCACGGAGTTTCCATTCTACATATTCCATCTCACGATCAAGGTTATCCGTATCGTCAATTAGCAATGCCGTATCAGGCTTTTGATCATGATCATCCCAATCTGCTTTTTCAATTACCTCTGCCATACTTGACTTGACAATTTCGCTTTGAATAAATTCATCAGTTTGCTTTTTCCGTCGTGATACTGCTTCTTCTGATAGAGTAGAGCTAGTCGATCCAATCCCAGCTATTTTACTGCGTGTCGCTCGTTTATCCTCAGCAACCTGGCCATTTAAATTATCCCGCTGTTTTTTACTCAAAAAAATTGGCCGTATAAACTTTGGTTGCGGATCATCCGACGACGAATCTTCTGCATTTTCATTGTTTGCGCTGTGCTCAGGCGATTCACAAATAGTATCACTATCACTAGCGGAACTCTCCTCTGATTCTTCAGTTTCACTTTGGTGCATTATACTCGCTGTCCCAGGGTCTCGTCCCATACGCACACTGTTCATTCCCATTTCAGTACCAGCAACTTGTTTAAATCCACCGTAAGTTGACTCGCACACCGGAAATGATGTCGCGCTTGGTAAACTCGATTTTTTATCAGTTGCATCACTGTACACACCCCTGCCATTGTCACCGCCAGTTTTTATACGCTTGCTATCATTTTCCGTAAATGAATCGACATGCTGTAAATTATTTTGTGATATATCGTATTTTTTACTTTCCCTGTCACCATCATTATCATCTTCATTACCATCGCGCGAACTTGAACTCGGGCTTTCCGAAGTTTTGTGTTTCTTTCCATATTTGCATGATACCTTAGGTGCACGACCTGCCCAGTGTCTCGATGGTCGATCCAAAGGTTTAGACGCCAACCTTTTTATCCGCGATTCAATCATTTGCTCGATAAAGGCTAGTCGTCCTTAACTTCTGATCCCCAACAAATCTTCCTTAATTCTATTTTACCTCTCTATCTATCCCTGTGCCACATCTCCGCCACATTTGATTACTCAGCAACATTGGTGTCACACTCTCGGTTGTTATCCAGCCTTGAGGGTAATCCAAATTTCTATGGTGGAAATGAATATTAGTTTAAACATATTTGGTATATCATGTTGTCTTGGTGAAAATTTTTCTTTATGAACTGTGATTAATTTAGATATTAAATTAGTTTTATATAGGAGTCATAGTCCTCGATCCTCAATGATTGGAAGTGTATGGTGTACAGTTGAACGACAATGGGTGCACAGAAAAAGGTACAAATTTTTGTTTAGACACTATCCACGATAACCCTTCACATGCTCGCGCTACTGTTGGACTTTCTCACAGGAAGTATAAATAAATTTTTCATATAAAATGTATCCGAATTGACTAAAGAAATATAGCACGGAAAAGGTCGCTTAGATAAATGGTATTATCTTGCCAAAGAAAAAGGTTATCGAGCACGAGCTGCATTTAAATTGGTCCAACTGAATAAAAGATACAAATTTTTAGAACAGAGCAAAGTTTTGATTGATCTATGTTGTGCTCCTGGATCATGGTGTCAGGTTGCAGCGGAACATATGCCGATAAACTCTCTGATTTTAGGCATTGATCTAGTTCCAGTTAAACCTATTCCCAGATGTATTTTGGCCCAAGCTGATATTACAAGTGATAAATGTCGGTCAATAATAAGGCAACATTTAAAAACATGGAAAGCTGATACTGTATTGCACGATGGAGCACCTAATGTTGGAGTAGCTTGGGTACAAGATGCTTATTCACAAGCCGAATTAGTACTTCAAGCGCTTAAACTTGCCGTGAGCTTTCTAGTAAAAGGTGGAAATTTTGTAACCAAGATATTCCGATCCAAGGATTATAATTCTTTGATATGGGTATTCAACAAATTATTTAGGAAGGTTGAGGCCACTAAACCCCCATCTTCACGTAACGTATCTGCTGAAATATTCGTAGTGTGCCGTGATTATTTAGCTCCGGACTTCATTGATCCCAAATTACTGAATGCGCGTTACGTTTTCGCTGATCTGCAAACCCAAAGGCAAAATTATGAAGCAAAGGTATTCAACCCTGAGCAGAAGAGAAGACATCGAGAAGGGTATGAAGATGGTAATATAACTTTGTATCGCCAAGTATCGGCCTGCGAATTTATTAAAACGGTGGACCCAATTTCAATGCTGGGTGTGAATAATAAAATAAGCTTTGAGCAAAATTACAACTCTGATTTAGCTCTAACCACTTTGTTGCGGTTACCAGAAACAACGAAAGAAGTGCGTAATTGCTGCACCGATCTGAAGGTATTAGGGCGCAAAGAATTTAAGCTACTTCTAAAATGGAGATTGAAGGTACGAGAAATATTTGGACTATCAATGAAGAAGCTGGAAGAGAAGAAAAGTGAAGACATTATTGATATTACACCACTGGACGAAGATGCCCAAATTCAAGAGGAACTAAAACGAATTAAAGAAGCTGAGAGTACTAAGGCAAAAAAGATTCGCAGAAAGGAAAATGAGCGAAAGAGAAAAGACATTATTCGAATGCAACTAAATATGACTACACCTTTTGAGGTAGGAATGGATCATTCTCGAGGGATGGGAGATGATTCGGTATTTGAATTAAAGTCAATTGATCGGGCAGGTCTTACGGACAAATTTAGTCATGGAGAGATGCCCAGTAAAGAGGATGAGGAGGAGGAACACCGTGAAAACTTCATTGATGGAAGAAGTGAGGGCAATGATAATAGTGATGCAGAAAATGAGAATTTGGAATTCCAATTAGATGCAATGTATGAAGAGTATAAGCAACGGAGATTGATGAATAATGCAAAGTATCGAGCAAAAATTTCCCGGGAAGAGGTTGAAGATGGAGAGTGGAATGGTATTATATCTGCAAGTGAATCGGATTACGACGACAAGTCAAGCAATGAAGGTGGAAAACACCCTACGTCAATTTTAAAAACGTTTTCAAGATATGATCAAGTCAATACTTCGAACGGATTATCACAAAAGGCAGCAATGTTTTTCGATCAAGATATTTTTATCGATATGAAGGAGGAAGACGACGATTTATCGTTAAGTTTTGACCAGAGTAAACACAAGGTAACTCAATTAAATGAAGAAAAGAAAAAGCAGAAAGTAATGGAAGTTGGTGAAGTTCACAATCCGAATAGCTTTGAAATTGTACCCCATGAATCGAAGGGTGAAATGTCAGGGTGCGATTCGGACGAAGAAAGTCTAACAGACAGAGGAAAGTCAGCATTGGAGCGAGTAACAATTGCTACGGAAGAAGCTATGGCATTAGCTCAAGCTTTAGCACTTAATAAGGTTACCAAGTGTAAACTTGAAGACGAAACATTTCATAGGTATTCGTACAACGATACAAAAGATTTACCGGCATGGTTTGTTGATGATGAAAAGAAGCATACCATGCGACAAAGCATTGTACCGGTTACGGAAGAAGCAAAAGCGGCGATTCGAGCCCAGAATCGTGCTATGAATGTTAGAACCATTAAGAAGGTCGCAGAAGCGCGTGCGAGACGTAAAATGAAAGCAGCACGACAATTATCAAAGTTACGTGCTAAGAGTGAAGCTGTACTAGAGGATGACGGTCTCAGTGAACGTGATAAGGCTTCAAGTATTACTAGGTTGATGGCTAGAGCAAAGAGTGCAGCTAAACGGCAAGCATTACAGAGACGAAAGGTTAAAATTGTGGTAGCACGCGGAGCAAATAAAGGTGTATCTGGTCGACCAAAAGGAGTTAAAGGACGCTACAAAATTGTCGACTCGCGTATGAAGAAGGATTTACGGGCGCAAAAAAGATTGAAGAGACGGTAACTGTACGGTGGAAATAATTGAATATTTTTTCCGCAAAGTAACATACAGTTACGCATGATGATGATATTTTAAAAACTTGACGAGATACTTTTGGAGAGTACTCACTTCTTATTGGACGCATGAGTACTTGAATTTTTTCGTTAAGCCATGTTACACTGGGCTTTGGATGAGGATGGGTTAGTTGTAGGTGTCTTGTAACCGGGATAATAGATAATCTCTGCTGTTAACATCTTTATAATGTCTGCCGTCATCATATGTGCCGGGAATTGCAGATATAGTGCTTGAAAAGTTGGGATGACAGAAGTACGCAATGGAGTAGCGTGCAGGACAAAGTGGTTCACCGGCACCTGGAGGTAACTGAGGAGGAAACATGCCTCCATCTTTGTTGGAAGAAGATAATGATTTTTTCTTCTTTTTTGACGGGTCATGTGGAGACTCCGTTGATTTGTTTGATTGGGATGATTGATTTCCGGGTATAACGACACGATGTAGTGTACTCTTAATTGTGTCGTTTGACCATCGTGCTAAAAGATCACCGGCATTGACAACAATTGTATTGGGTATTGGAGCCACGTCGACAAATTGACCGGAAGGAGAGTAAACTTGCAATCCACCGATTGAATCTTGAAATAAAAAGGTTACGGAACCATAATCTGTGTGTGCACCGGCTCGAATAGGATCTGAGGCATCGTGAAACCAGTCACAGGCTACGGGAGGATAATGTAGCAGACGGAGTGTATTATCAGAATCATCGATATAAGGGTCAAAATAATTTTCGTCAAGATTAAGTCCAAGAGCAATAGCTCTCATTATCATAATGTGTAAATTTTGACAAACATCGAAGAACTTTAAGCAAGTAAACTTAAAGTTTTCCGGAGATTCAAGGGATTGAGGCCAATTATTTGCATAATCGGGTTGATTTTCACGACCGATTTGATAAGTTTCCTTATTATCTTCGATAACGTCTTGAAAGTTTGAAAGAGTACTTTTGTTTACGGAAAATGAGGCAACGTGTTCACGGCCTACCTTAGCATAACCACGATTAGACTCGGGAGAAGTCCATTTTACTAATTCTTTACTCTCTTCAGAAAGGGAAAAGAATTCATGGCTTAGCTCAAAGACATTCTCAACCATGTGGTAAGGTATTCCGTGATTTTTCAAGTAGAAGAATCCATAATCATGAAGAGCACCGACTAAACGACGGCCTAACAACTGCCTTGGACCGGCCTGACCCTTGAAAAACACGTCGAAGTCGATTAACTAAAAACCTCAATTAATGTCAGTTATTTTACTTTCCCTTCACATTCGTTCGATAACTCGGTCAAATTTCAACATGTTTACTCACCGGAATACTCAGGAGTCCAGCTGTTTTATCGTCATTCTCTGCCATACTCATACTGAACCAGCTTATCCGCGAAAAATTGGCAAGATAAACGGGCAAACGTAAAGCTGGATGTTGAATTTCACTTTACAATAATCGAATTTCTTTGCTCTATAAAATCGTCAAGTTCAACATACGAGAGAACATACCTTGAATTAACCTACGAGGAAATCAATACACATCAAAATGGTTCTGCTTTTCTCTATTCTTAACGTTTTCGTTATGTAATCGAATCGAGATGTATTGAATGTATAACTCGAAGGAGTTAATGAAGATTTAAAAATGGGCGACAAGGACAACGATAACAAGGTGAATGTATAAATGGGGAATGTTCTAACTGTACAGAAAACTCTGCCAACTACAAAATTCAACTATCCATGCTAGGCAGGTGTTAATACTCTCTACTCATCAACATGTACCATTCGACAGTGTCTTTGTCCAATACTTCCTCCGCTATTCCGATTTTGAACTTTCCGGCGACGTCGTCTTCCCTTGCGTGGTTTTTGCTGCAACTATTCATTACTGGGTTCATTTTTCGATCGGTTTAGCTTTCCGCGAAAATCAATATCCCAATCGACCGGTTTATCAATCTTATAACGTGTTACGAGCATGCTACCATTTCCACCTTGTGATAGCGGACGTACATCTTTGTATACACTTAAAAATCCTCCGGTTAACTGGTTAAACTCTTGATTGAAATTTTCCATATGTCTCAGCATACATTTTCCTCCGGGTTGTGTAGCATGTGCGATCAATCCGCTATACATTTTAAAATTCTTACGGCATACTGGACATTGAATCCGAGATAGTATATGTTTATCGTGAATATGTTTCTTCAATTTCGTACCATCATCAACTTTCACGTAACAAAACGCTTGTGGACAAAGGTACGCCCTTTCTTCAACATGGTAAAATGCCTCTGGATCAAACAACACATGATTTGGATCCCAAAAATTTACTCGAAACATATTCCCTTTATCAATATTCTCACAAGATGGTTCCGAGTAAT
Source organism: Herpomyces periplanetae (assembly GCA_009733715.1). Lineage (NCBI taxonomy): Eukaryota > Fungi > Ascomycota > Laboulbeniomycetes > Herpomycetales > Herpomycetaceae > Herpomyces > Herpomyces periplanetae. Next base: position 103,980 of record WMKJ01000006.1, on the reverse strand, counting down.
TGGTTTTATGATTTTCCTCCATTCCAGGTTCATAAGTCACCCTACTACTTATACTCTCACAATTTGTAGCTTCAACAAATGAATATCCACAAAGTTTATATTCCCAATCGTGTACTGAAGCAAAATGTTTTCCTTCATATGTTGTATTTGGTGCCCTCGCATTGCTAGTTACTTTGGTCAAGATATCCGTTTGACCTGATACTGGGTGCAATTTAATCGATAAATCTTGAGTTGATTTTAACTTAGGCAATCGCATTGATTCGGGGTTAGAAAATATCATTTTTAATACTTTCTTATGAAGGATACGCCCCAAGAAATCTTTCCGCGAAATAATCGAACATTCTTCCCCCTCCAAGTGCGCTATAAAATCCACTGGTCCCGTAAATGTGTTATGACATCCCCAACATACTAATTCATGATTAAGTGGATGACTTATCTCAATATGACTATGACATCGTGTCTCAGACTTAAATTGAGCACAGCACAAGCGGCAAATTCGTCCACGCTCAGCCCTGTGAGCTGGATGCGTTAACTTATGCTCTAGTAAAAACTCCCATGTGGGAAAGTTAACATTACAGATGTCACAGTAATCATGATTAGGTGACTTTAACTTGTGCTTTTTTAAGGCATGCATTGTTGAAAATGAGTAGTGGCAATTTTTAAAATCACATTCAAAGGCCAAAGCATCCTTTCCTACACTTTTGGAACAATTTTTGGAGGTTTCACCGTCCGAATCACTCTCGTCCATTATATGTTGTCTATCACAATATGACAGTTTGCGTGTGTCTTTCTCGCCGAATAATATATGTCGTTCGTCATGTGGCCAACTATCTTGAGCTTTATATTTCGGCGGTGTCGGTTTATCTCGTGAGACGCTAATTTGAAAATGCTTTAAATCGTCCCACGTCAAATTGGAACCCAATTTCGTGGGGTTTGGTGTTTGCGACGCACAACTGTTTCTTCGTAAATTCATATCAAATGCAATATTTACACTAATACTCTCGCATGAAGTTGGTTTCTGAGGATAGGTTTGATTATCCAGGGCAGATTTATTACTTAACAGCCAACTCTCAGCCAAGCCAATAGCTCTGCCCAAGGAAGGAAAATACCCCGTCACTAATGAGCTACGGGCCGAAGCGTACAGCTTAATGTCACGCAAATTAAGTATAATATACTCTGTTAAAACGCTGTGGGTAATCAAAAATTTTTGAGACGTATAAGCCGAGTAATTTTTTACAGGTAGTTTTCTTGAACGGAGAGTTAGCGAGTTGTGTGAACATCGTTTTAACTTGATATCTATCGTAATGGAAGTGAAAACCGCCCGGTTATCAGGAGGAGGGGAAGGGTCTCAATGATGGAACAATGGCGTCTTTGGAGTTGTTCTAATATTGTAATGTTGAGTAACACATTTTGGTATATATGACGCAGACAAATTGGGGTAAGGTTAATGAAACGTATATATGTCAAGCAGCTCGGCGTAAACGGGGGAATGGATCAGCTCGACATCAAACATGTGAACAATAGTTACCTCCAGCTTCGCGATAGTAGCAAGCCAAAAAGATTTCACGTGAATATACTCCAACTTAACTTAAAGAGCATAAAAAGAGAACATATTTTGCAAACATAATGAGTGGACTTGGCCGTACACAAGTTAACGGTGCGCATACATCTCGCAACGCTATACGGTCTACGCAGGTATCTTCGAGTGGACGAATACACCGTGGGCGCAGTAATAACGATCGACCGGCATCTGCGTTAACAAGGGTGACAGATGGAGAATTAAAAGGTGGAGCAGAGGATGATGTGACTACGGGACCAACGTCTGGAGGATCCGGGCGGTTAACCTTTTTTACGGATGCATCATACTTGATGCTTCGTAATTTATACATGCTAAAAATGCACACATTATCAGATTGGCCGGGAATAACGGCTTACACATTTTCACAGTGTGGACAAATCCGGCGAAAGAAACCAACGGTAGCTGGAGGTACAAGTCAGGTTAATAATGGTGGAAACGCTTCAGGACGATCAGGCAGCGCTCTGGCAATCCGAGCAAGTGGAAATTTGTCATGTATTAAAAGTGCAGAATGGCTTCTTTATCGACTTTTTGAGCTTCACGATCCCGTGGAAACAAAGGCTACTTTGGCACCGTTGTTCCCCCCTTCACTGCCGCTACAAAGTGTTAGCTTACGATCTGCGTATTATCGGTTACTTGAAGAAATGAAGCGTAATCAATTAATACGGCGAGAGGTATTATTACGACGTAGTATACTTGATGAATGCCGAGGGCCGCGATTTATTAACATTATTCTGGATTTTTCAACGTTGTTGGTAAAGAAATTTTGCGTTCAGGAATGGCAGCATGCATTTCTCTACTACCACACGTATAATGTTGCGGTACCGGTTGAAGAAGGTGACGAAGATTACGAAGATTACGTTGAAAAGAATGAAGTGGACTACGAGCAAGCCAGAGTTGGAATGTTTCGGGTTAAAGATATACCGGGAATCGAAGGAATAACACGGGATGGAAGAATATTAGAAGAACCGAAAACGAAAAGTCGGGCACTTACGAGAATAGTCACGGTAACGGATGAGTACGCTAGTGAAGGTTCGCCAGCGTCACGAATCGCATGGGTAGAACAACCGTTAAACGAGCACCAGCAAAGTTTGTTAGTTCCGCTTATTATTGCGCATAGGCGAATAATAGATCGAATTATTAATTTACGACAGCAGCAGAGGCGTGTATTTTACGATTTTTGGGCAGGCATAGATACTGAATTGGAGATGGTAACGCGAAGGGTGGAGAGAATTAGCGCTAAGATGAACGAGGCACGACATGCTGATGCAGCCGTCATTGCAGCAAAGTTAGAGCGAGCCAAAATTAAGGGTAGAGGAAGAAGATCTTACAGAGGGGATGAATCTGAAGACGAGCTAGAAGGACCTATGGATCCATCTGAGTGTGCTGACTTAGCGTTAACGTTAAGGAATTTGTGGACGGGAAGTCCGTTATGGTTGTATGCGATTGTTAACGGTAATTTAAGAACATCGCAAGATGAAATGTATTATCGGAATTGGGAGGAGTTTTGGCGTGAATTGAAGGAGGGTAAGGCACCGGGGACGGATGCGAAAATAGGAAGTGCAAAGTATGATGATGGCGAAGAAAATCAAACTACTACGCGAACAGTGGTAACAAGTCGAACGATAACTACGGGGACGAGTACAGTGGTAACACAGGCAGCTCATACAACATTAAATGGACAAGAGGTGAGCACACCAAGGCGTCGCCAGCATGGAATTCCGGCGTTTAAAGAAGGATGTGGTCCACCCATATCCGTTGATCCCGCTGGATCTGTAGAAGCTTTGGAAACTAGAGTTTCAGAAAGAAAAATACAATCGGCGAGATACAGTAAATTACTTGGAGCTACACAAGAGGCGATGGAAGAAGTGATGAAGAAGGGAAAGTTAGTGGTTGAGAATGTCGACAGGGATGTCGCAAAGTATATTGAAGGAAAATTTCCCAAAACAATGTATCCAAGTCAACAAAAGATGATTCATGTGAACATATGAAAAATTTTAACAATTAGTTAGCTAAACATGAACAAAATATTTGACAGTCCAAGAGAGGCGAAAATATGGGGGAAGAGCCCATTGAAACAAGCTTAGCCAAGGAATAGGAAACTTTGTTAAGAAAGTATTAATTTCAGAGCAAGTGAAATATGCCAGTAGTAGACGTATGAAAGGAATAACATCTCTTGTACAAATATTGCAATGCCGTATAAGAACTTAAATAAAGTGAACCAACATTAAAGAAATCACGAGTAGAATCGGATACAGAGTATGATGACTTTCCCTTTTTGGTAGGGCTGAATTTTGTTGAGAAAGATGCATGTACCCCTGATGAGACGATGTTAATAATCAGACAGGACTGGGATGTATTGTTGAGGATAAAATGTGTGGGGATATATGAGATGAGACGAAACCGGGGCAGTGTGGAATTAGGAAGGTGGGACAAACTTGGGCTGTTATATGAGATGATTTAATATGCCAAACGACGATTAAATGTCAAAGAGATGGGCCTTTTCTTTGAAGGTATAATTGGTAGACAATTAAAGTATGTAGTATCAGAAGGGATTTTAAACGGCTTCTAGCATGTTTGATTTTGTAGTGGATTTTCAACGCACTGTAGTAATTTTGATTAAAGCAATTGAAGAGGAGGTTGATTTGATAAGTCCTGATCTTCACTTTGGGTATTTGTTCAGAAAGCGCATAACGGTACCGTGGAAGTGGTAGGAGAGGTATGATGATATCTTGTTAAATTCATCGGGCATAAATGAATATGAAAGTTTGAAATTTACCATATACCATTACTTTGAATGTCAGTTTTGAAGTAATCCGGTGGACTGTTCAGTTATCGTTTTGTTGCTTTACTATGGCAATGCGGAGTGGTAATCATTAGGGGTGTATTTTAGTGCTTATTTAGTATACGTGAGACTGGTAAGAATAGCATTTTATTTAATGGGATTTACTGCAAGTTAAGTGAAAGAGATATCAAGATCTTGATCATCGAACTAATGAAAAGTGGAATGATTGTTGCATCAATGTTCAAAATGACGGTATGGATAAAAATTCGGATTTGGTATGTTTTCGCTTACAGTCTTCGCGAGCTTTTTATTTCTTTCTTTTTCCATGTTGCATTACTCTGTGTGTATTAACCAATTTCTTTTTTTCAAAATCAAGATTATCGATGTTAGTTGTTAAATTGATATATTAAATTGTCCATCACTCAGCCGAATTGGTGTTACCGTAGTATATCATATATTTGCCATTCTTTCTTAAAAAAGGATTTGACTGATTGTACACGCGCATAAGGGTACTGATATGGATGTGTATGGTACGATGAGTCGATGATTGATCAATTGGATGTCTCAAGAGCACGAAAAATGTTTCAGATGTAAGTTTGGCTAGCTTGACGTAGGTGTGTAAGCCTAAGTATTTTTCTCTGGTGAACCTCAAGTATAAATTATAGTGCAGCACCGCTGGATGTGGGAAGGGATGTGGGTTATGCTGGCACAGAGTTGTGCTTGGTGAATTGTATGATTTGGGATTTGTTGATTAAGGATTTGGGCGAAGGTGGAGGATTTGTTACGTTCGTCACATTGGAAAACAATGTCGGGTGACCCGACACCGCCAGAGCTGGAATCGAAGGAAGTCGAAGAGACGGAAGTAAAAAGCAGTAAGTCCGAGTCCGAGCCAGCAACTGAGCAAGAGCCAGAACCGGAACCAGAATCGGAACCAGCGCCAGAGCCAGAACCAGCACCAGCGCCAGAGCCAGAGCCAGCACCAGAGTCAGAGCCAGCACCAGAGCCAGCACCAGAGCCAGAACCAGAGCCAGCACCAGAGCCAGAACCAGAGCCAGAGCCAGAACCAGAGCCAGCACCAGAACCAGAGCCAGAACCAGAACCAGAGCCAGAACCAGAACTAGCGCCAGAACCAGAAGTTGAGATAAAGGCAGAATCAACACCTCCTGAGGCTTGCAAAGGATCTACAGCGAGTGAAACAGCTTCATCGAAAGATGACAGTCAGGAAGATACACCTGAGGGGATTACAAAATCAGGAAGTGAAGTCAACAACGAAGAAAAGGATGACAGTAATGAAGCACAGGTTAATGAATGTACAGGCGATACAATGCCAATTGACAAAGATGTAACAGAAGTCGAGTTAATCAAATCACAGGACATGAAAAATGAGGATAATGTAGGTGATGATGGTGAAGAAGGGAAAAGTATTGAGCCAGGGCGAGAGGCGTGTGAAAAGCCAAATGGAGAACTTAAAGCTTCAGATTCTACGCCTATTAATCTACCGACACCCAGGGCAGAAAAGGCAGAGGCAGTTCATCATGGACGAAATCATCATCATAACAAGTATTATCATCATTTTCAAATACATCACTATCATCATCGGTCGGGAAAATCTCACAAGGGTATGGTACCTCAAACGGCTATTTTGCCGGTAAACCAAAAGGTTAGGATAAAGTACGATCATCAACATCACCATAATCACCACCATCATCATCATTATCATCAGCACGATCGTCAGCAGAAGTATCATCAGCATCATTTTTATCACCATTCCCATTCCCATCATCGTCCTCTTGGGCACCCCAAGGGGTCATGTAAACCATCTGTTAAGTATAGTGATGAACGAAGGGTGGATGGTGGAGCTGAGATGGACAGAGACTCATATGGGGGATCTGGATCGAGGTCACGATCACGGGGTAAATGTAAGTCATTGTCAATGAGTTCATGTAGTAGAAGGGATAGTTCAACATCATCTTCTGGAACTGAATCACTTTTGGCGTACGGGGATTTCTTTTACGTGCCTAAATCTATAACAAAGCAGGAATCATACAAGCGGATTGAAAAAGTTGCGGAGAAATCAGCGGAGTTTAATAAGCATAATCATCGGCATACACACATCCACCATCACCATTATCGAGAAGTTAGTGATAGAGCAGGGGGACAGTATAATCAACGAGAGAGTTACAGTGAGCACCATCATTATGGGCAAAGTCACAATGATCATCGACGACAGAGGCAGAGACAGTATGGACACGGGAACCGTATTGGATGTTTAAATGGGAATAGTTGTATGAGGCATGGTACGTTTAGAAGGGAAGAGGCCGAATCGACATTATCATCAGATGAGGAGATATCGAGTCAATCATCGGGATGTCGGTCTCGACGGGTACATGCTCGACAAATTTACGAGTATGCGACATCACGAAAGTATAAGTCACCTACGTCAACACGTCAATTACTATATTCATCATTACGGGGATCGGATTCCCTGGGAACGTTTTTGCGTAGTTGCTTGCGGGAGTGGTTAGTACGATGAGAAGCGAACTAGATTATACCTAGCCTTATAGGACTAATTCGGGGAAGCAGTGAATGTGGATGGAACCACGTTTGACGACGGAGACTTTTGTGGGATATTTTGGGATGGGGACGATGGCAAAACATGGTAATGTTGAGTTAGGGTTAGTTAGTGGATTATAGGCTTGTAGTATAGGGTGATTTAAGTGATAAATGTACACAGCCTCCACTTTAAAGTTTGCCTGACCGTTTCATGCGGGGATTTTAGTTTAGAGCTAAGGGTGCGGAGGTTATTTATGGTATAAAATGGGATACGATACGATAAAGCCTAAGCTAGTTTTTACTAGATTATGCAGCACAATCTGGCGTAGACGGGGGAAAGATGAGCAAGTTTTGTACCCTGGATAATACAAAAGAGTTAGAGGGGGGATATATTATTATGAACAAATACGAGATGCTGGCGCACAATATTTCAAATTTCCCTTTAATTTAAGCTGAAAGTGTTTGAGTTTAATAAATTTAGGTTAGCAGTGAAAATATGGCGAGTGAAGCTCATGAGAAAATGGCGAACTTGGGACAGGTTCTTAAGGAAAAAGTTCCGTTAACACTCTTTTCTAAAGAGCATACAGAAAATCGATACTCGAGTTTTGCCCCTCAGCGTAGTGATAATGTCGTTCGGTGGTATGTGGACGGATGTTCGTATATGTGGGCAGTGAGTGTGGCACTGGAGAGGGCTACGACATCGATATGGATATTGGATTGTAAGTGAGAGAAAGTTACTGGGGAGGTATTTTGAATGATGTGTCTAACGAAAAATTTTAATATGTTTGAACGGATGTTTAGGGTGGTTATCTCCCGAACTTTACTTACGTCGACCACCGTCACAGAATGAAAATTATCGTTTGGACAGAATGCTTTACGTAGCGGCAGAGCGGGGAGTGAAAATCAAGATTATTGTATACAAGGAGGTAACTCAAGCATTAACATTATCATCATCGCATACAAAACATCATTTGGAAGATTTGCACCCCAACATAGCGGTGTTTCGACATCCAGATCATTTGCCGGATCGAGCGGTGTTAAGCAATAATTTTATGGGCACATTCAAACAATTAAGTTTACGGAATGCAACATCAGCGATAAAACAATGGCCAGGCGAAACGTTTCGGGCTATCAAGGGAGATGGAGCGAGTAGTACTATACTTTATTGGGCACATCATGAAAAGTTGTGTGTAATTGATGATAAATGGGCATTTTTGGGAGGGCTTGATTTGTGTTATGGTAGATGGGATACACATCAACATTCTATTGCAGATTTTCACGTTGGGGAGGATGGAGAAGATAGGATAATATTTCCGGGACAAGATTATAATAATGCAAGGTTTATGGATTTTCACGATGTTGCTAATTATACGGCGAATAAATTGGATAGATCGGAGTATGCAAGAATGGGATGGAGTGATGTTGGAGTTGGAGTTGGTGGACCGGCGGTTTATGATGCACGACAATTATTTATTGAAAGATGGAATTTTATCATGAAGGAAAAGTATAGAGCAAAGAATCGCAAGCAAAGGTACGAAATGATAGCGGATCCGAATGCAAGTAATGGACATGGGATTCATGGATTTCATTGGGCCAGTGGACATGTTCATTCTGGAGCAATGAAAGATGAAGATGGAGGGATGGAAAGGAATAGTGAAGTTATGCAAGATGGAAAGGATAAAGGTGAATTGAAAGGAAATAGTAGGACGGAAAGTACAAGGGCAACACCGGTAGAGGGGGAGGAGAAGAAAGGCTTAAATAAAATTTCGGTAGTTGGACGTGCAGAATGTCAAATAGTTCGAAGTTGTGGAGGATGGAGTAATGGAAGTAAAAAGGAGCAGTCGATTGCTAATGCTTATTGTGAGTTAATTGAATCGGCGGAACGGTTTATTTACATTGAAAATCAATTTTTTATTACGTCTACAGGACCGGATCAAGGACCGGTACGCAATAGGGTAGGGGAAGCTTTGGTGAATCGAATTATTCGAGCGGCTAAACAAGGAGAGGAATTTGTGGTTATTGTGGTAATACCTAGTGTTCCAGCGTTTGCGGGAGATTTATCATCGGATGAAGCATTATCGACGAGAGCTATTATGGAATTTCAGTATGGAAGTATATGTCGGGATCAGTTGAAACGGGGGAATTCGATATATGAACGATTAGCTCGAGAGGGGATTGAACCTATTAAATGGATAAGGTTTTATAATTTAAGATCATTTGATCGATTGGCGTGTCGAGAAGGGGATGGAAGGGAAAAGGGACGATGGGATAGTGTTGTGGAATGTTATATGGGGGAAGAGCAGGATATACGGAAGTTGAAATGGTATGGTATGGCGATTGATGAAATGAAATCGTTTGTATCGGAGCAGTTGTACGTTCATAGTAAGGTAATGATTATAGATGATAGGGTGGTGATTATGGGATCTGCGAATTTGAATGATCGATCGTTGGCGGGAGATCACGATTCGGAGATAGCGATGGTTATAGAAGATGATACACCATGTCCTGAACCGGTTTTATTGGGGGGGAAGGTGTATGAGAAAGCGAGTAGATTTGCAACATCGTTGCGCCGGACGCTATTTCGCAAGCATTTGGGGTTACTTAAATGTCAATCATTGAAGGGGAAAGAGGAAGTGTGGGAGGGGACGATGGATAATGGGTATGATTGGGGAAGTGAAGAGGATAAGATGGTGATGGATGTGTTGAGTGGAGAGTTTAAGGGTTTATGGAGTGGAAGGGCAGAGCAGAATACTTTGATATTTAGAAAGATTTTTCATGCGGTACCTGATGATACGGTGAGGAATTGGCAGCAGTATAAGGAGTTTTATGGGCAATATTTTGGGTGTAATGGACCGTATAAGGTTACTCATGTGGTTGAGGAGGAATTTGGTATTGAATTGGAGGAGAAAGGGGAGGGTAGAGGAGGAAGAAGTGATGTTGGGCAAGGGAAAGATGGGGGGGGAGGTGATGGGGCGAAGGAAGAAGAGGAGAAGAGGGATGAAAGTATGGAGATGAAGATGAAGGAGTTGAGGGCTATTCAGGCGACTTTTGATGTTAAAGAATTATTGAGTAAAGTACGTGGGACGTTGGTTGAAATGCCCTTGATGTTTTTGAAGGATGAAGATATTGCACGGGAGGGGCTTGGGTTGAATATGTTTACGCAGACGGTGTATACGTGAGGGAGAAGTGGGAGGATGGGCCTAGAGGAGGGAGAGGAGGGAGAGGGAGGGTGTGGGAATGGAGGTAGTTAGGTGTATAAAATGCAGAGTAGTTATAAAAGTGTATAGGGTAGAAGAGGAGCAGACGCAACGGCGGTTGCAGCGGCAGATGTAGTCACAAGTAGAACGGTAGCTGAAGCAGTAACCAGGCCAAAATTGCCGGCAAAACGGCAAAAGCGAAGCCGCAACAAAGATCTGATTTAGGGGAGCGGGCAGAACTAGCGCAAGCGCAAGCGCAAATGCAAGCGCAAGCGCAAGCACAGGCACAGGCACAAGCACAAGCACGGGCACAGGCACTAACCGTCCTATACACTCCCCCGGACACAGGCACCCCCCCCCCCCAACAGCGCCACGTGACTCGGGCTTCGGTTGCAAGCATCAGCACGTGCAGGGAGAGGATCACGTGCTCGGGCGGGCGCGGGGGACACAGCCACGCAGGCAGAGGCGCCGCAGCACCCGGGGGCGCACACGTGACGGGAGTGGCTGGGACGTGGGCGGCTGCAGAAGCGGTGCCAAGAGCAGCTCGGCCCGGGCGGGCGGAGGGAAGACGCGGGCCGAGGGCGGAGAAACAATTGGCCGAGGGGCCACTCAGAACGAGTTTTGAAGGTCAAAAAGTGCTTTTCTCGATTTTGTGGTTTTCCTGTTGTAACGCGCTACTTTTTTGCCCGCGACCTGTCCGTTTTTTCTCTTGGACACTTTTGCCGGGATTTAAACTTCTATTTTCCTCACATTTTATTCTAATTCATCCTCTTACCATTTATTTACTCTCATCTTACTCCCTTCGGGTATCGCTTACACAAATTATACTTTTTCCTTTCTCTTCCCTTCCCTTCCCTTCCCTTCCCTTCCCTTCCTTTCCCTTCGCTTCACTTCCCTTCGCTTCCACTTCCCTTCCCCTCTTTAGCTTAGTTCTTCCATTCATTTCTTGTCCCTCTCTCTTTGTCTCTCTTATCATGGCATTCTCCACGCCTTCTTCTCCCAAATTGTCCTCCGCTACTCCTCTTCCCTTTCCTCCTCTCCTTCAACATTCTTCGCGTCAAAACTCCCTTCCCACCATTATATCAAACCCAAATTCTCACTTTCCTACCAGTTCCCTTACCACTAACTCTAATTCTATCACCCTCTCAAATTCCATAGGTCACGCTTTCACATCCTCTACCGCCATTCTACCATCCTCCTCTAACCATCGCTTTACTACTCCTTCTAATTCCCGATTATTCTCTCTTCCTCCTCTCGCTCCACCCTCTATACCTCTCCCGCCACTTCCACCCTCTTCAAATTTTACTCCTCCATCCACTTCTACTTCTCGTTCTTTATCTTCACTACCACCTCATACATTATCTAATTCCTCTTTACCTTTCACCTCCCCGCCAGATTTTTCCTCACTTCCAAAACCAACAGTACCATCTCTTTCATCCCTATCAACTTCCCCCATCTCTTCCGCCCCTCCAACTTCTTCTCCTTCTATACCTCTTCAATCTTCATCACAACAACAAACGCGCCCCATACTACCCGTTTCAGGCAACGACAATTCTTCCCCCATCGCTTCTGGCTCATCGTCATCCGTTTCAAATTCCTCGGCATCGTCCTCATCCTCCTACATTAATACTTATCCCCGTGCTTTTCCCCTTACATCAGCGTTAACTTCTTGCTCTAGCCTTGTCACAATGTCCAGCGCAACTGATTCTATCCAGGAAAATTCTTCCCATACGAAACCTCCCCCTACCTCTAAATCTTCCCATCCAAATCTTCACCTAAATCTAAACTTAATTCCCGTCACTTTACCCTCTACCACCACCTTCAACTTTACGCCCACTTCTGCGCCCAATTCCGCGCCTTTACCTTTATTACCTTCCTCTACTCCTTCTCACCTATCCGGGCTAGGTGCTAGAACTGTCAGTCCTACTGATACTCATCGTTTTACCCGTTTATTAGTATCGTCCCGTTCTCCTCAAGTTCCTTCACGTTCATCAAGACCTTCTCTACCTTCATGTCTAAATGGACCCATAGGTAATTCGGATCCTCAATTTTCCACTCCCACCTCTACTCCTCCCACTGCAAAATCCAGTTTGGCTCGTCCAAAATCTCTCTATATCTCTCCAAACTCCTCCGGAACTTGCGATCTTCAGAGTGTCTCCACCACTATCTTGCCTATATTAACTAATTCTCCCGGAACGCCCTCTTGCTCACTTATTGGTGATTCTAAACCTTTACATCTTCCCATAGATCTTGATGTACCACCTGTGCCCGCCATTCCTAAAGCGTTCGAGTCTCCCCATTCGGTTGTGCCTTCGTCATCAAGTGTGGTAACTACCACGCTACCCCGGACTCCAGGTAACTTAACCCATTCATCAATTGATTATTCCTTAACAAATGCTGCCCACTCTGGAACATCATCATCATCATCACGCATACCTGCACCGAGTTCCTCATCATCCTCCGGTAGGAAATCCCTACATTCATCCCGATTATCTATGCATTTATCCACCCCTAAACATTTAACAAACCTTGCCTTGCGTACTAGCTCTTCAAGCAATCATACGCCTCCGTCTAGGTCAAGAGATGGTTCCAGAGTATCATTATCGTCTCCATCCCTCACAAATAACATGACTACCGCTCAATCAACTTCGGGTCAGGTGCCGCTGACAAAATCACCATCCATTGCGCAGTTACCTCACTCGAGCGCAACTAGCAACAAGAATCATCGTGCTTCCAATGGAGAAGAAACGTCGGAATCACCTTCTGCTCTTATAAGTGGACAATGCCATGCAGGTACTTCCTGCACTTCTACAAATGGAGGTAATGTTACCACGTCAACATGCTTGTCAACGTCGTCTTGCAATTCGCAGTCGTCTGGTCCTGGTTCACTTGATGTTCAACATACTCCGACCGGGGGAACAGGATTGGAGATGAAATTTTCTAATTCAACCGGACAAGGGAACGCAGGATTAATCAGTAATAATGCAACGTTATCTGATCATCGTCAGACTTATCCCTCCACACTGTCATCTTTAGCAACTACTACTACAAACAACGGCACAACAGCTAATTCATCACCGCGATTGATACCGCTAACCGTAGCGGGGTCTGCATCGACTCATTCATCTACAACATCGCATGGACAACCGGATGGAGTACCTGAATCACCTGCCGGGTCATTATCATCACCAAAATCAACCTATTCATTTCCACGAAAGTTTGGGACGTTAACATCGTGGCGTCGAGCATCATCAAAATCATTACCTACATCAGTATTGAGTACATCTACTTCACATCCAGATTTCACCAAACAAACGAATATTTCACGATATCATTCCCCATCAAAACCCAGATTATCATCACATATACCCTCTTATACCACCAAAACGCCTAAACTTCGACAGTCATCATCAATGGGACCTATGTCTAAATCCATACTATCCGGCTCTAATAATAATAGTAATAGTAGCAATAATAGTAATAATAATATTACAACAAGGATTGGGGGAGGAGTGGGTACAGCAACAGCATCAGAAACGGGAGGATTATCTTCAACTTCTCGATTTCGAGATATTTTACCACCACGAGTTTCCTGGGGATCATCTACGACATCAGCTCTAAGACACCGAGCTTCAACACTTACGAAAGTACCAAGCTCCTCGATATTGGGAAGTGGGAAAAGAAGAAAACAGACGAGCTTTTCGCCCCACCATTCAACTAATTCGTCTACCAATGGAACTGGATCTACGGGTCATCATACGTGGAGTTTGGGAAAATCTGGAGCTACACAACGCAGCGATAGCAAACAATTAGACGGTAACAGTATTGAAATGATGAACTCGACTTCGACGACGACAACGACGAACACTACAACTAACACAGCAATGACATCTACTACGACATTATCAAACAATAATGGATCAGGATCAGCATCAACGACTACATCAAGATCCGCGTCCTCATCGATATTTACACCAATGCAACGAATTCTTGCATCGTCATCAAAATCAGCATCTGCTACGGCAGCAAGTCTTAAGTTCACTAATACATCATTATCGCGGGCAGAGAAGGACGAAATTGCAGCTGAAAAGATTATGGATAAATTAGTATGTAAAAGGAAACATTTGGATCCTTATTTACGAGCGATTGATGAGTTACAGAAACGAGCTACGGCTAAACCGGCTTTAGATCCGGGAGAAGCTGCAGACGTTTATAATTTGAACGTTTTTGAGCGAGGGGAAATAGTTGATTATAATCAAGTGTTTTTTTGCGGGTTAAGAAGCGCTAAGAAGTTAGTTGGTGACCTCGAAGCCGCCGAAAGAAATTTTGGCTATGATGATGAACGTGGAGATTATCATATTGTTCTGGGAGACCATCTTGGCTACCGTTATGAAGTGATTGATGTACTTGGTAAGGGTAGCTTTGGGCAAGTGGTCCGATGTATAGATCATCGATTGGGTCGATTGGTTGCGGTTAAAATTATCCGAAATAAAAAGCGCTTTCATCAACAGGCTCTCGTCGAAGTGAATATTTTACGTAAATTACTCGATTGGGATGCAGATAATACGCATAATATGATAAGATTTACTCATTGCTTTTACTTTCGTGGTCACCTTTGCATCTCGACGGAATTACTTTCAATGAACTTATACGAATTTATAAAAGCTCATGAATTTAAAGGTTTTCCATTAGTTCTTATACGACGATTTGCTCGGCAAATGCTTACGGCACTTTGTCTTCTCAAAGCTCGTCAAGTTATTCATTGTGATCTTAAACCGGAGAATATTTTACTAACCCATCCTCGTCACTCAGAGATTAAAGTCATTGACTTTGGATCAAGCTGTTTTGAAAATGAACGTGTTTATACGTATATTCAATCTCGATTTTATAGGTCCCCTGAAGTTATCCTCGGAATGTCTTATGGATTAGCCATAGATATGTGGTCACTTGGCTGTATACTGGCCGAATTACTTACCGGGTTTCCAATTTTTCCCGGTGAAAATGAACAAGAGCAATTAGCCTGTATAATGGAGATCTTTGGTCCCCCCGAGAAGCATTTATTGGAAAAAAGTTCTCGCCGTCGTTTATTTTTCGATTCTCTCGGTAAACCACGTACCACTGTTAGTTCCAAGGGCCGAAGAAGAAGACCCAGTTCCAAGACTCTTCAGCAAGCCTTGAAATGTGATGATGATGTGTTCTTGGATTTTGTTGCAAGATGTCTTCGCTGGGATCCCGATCGACGAATGAAGCCTGATGAAGCTCTTCAGCACGAATTCATCTCCGGCATCAAGCCTCCCTCCCCGCCACACCTCTCCCTCCGCGCCACCCCCAGCCTCATCCGCGCCACTTCCAAGCTCTATCCCTCGTCCCGTGACCTCCTCGTGCCTCCTGCCCCTGCTTCCGGGAAAACTTATTCTCCTGCCGATCCTCGGAAGGTTTCCGGCCCGGCCGCGAACGAAAATTCTTCGACGGGAAATGGAATGTCCGCTTCCGCTTCTTCGTCTGCTAATCCTCTGGCCTTTAGGCGCATAAGTCGAAGTCCCAGCAAGAAGTTATCCTCTTCTACTTCTGCT
This sequence comes from Herpomyces periplanetae, assembly GCA_009733715.1. NCBI lineage: Eukaryota > Fungi > Ascomycota > Laboulbeniomycetes > Herpomycetales > Herpomycetaceae > Herpomyces > Herpomyces periplanetae. Next base: position 88,296 of record WMKJ01000006.1, on the reverse strand, counting down.
GCTACCATTGCTACTTTCAATGATTCTACTCCCAAGTCCTCTTCTAATTATGCTTCCAGAATCTCCCACGGGTTCTCATCTTCTAATCTATCTCACACGCCCCGCAAATCTTCTAAACCTATTCCTGATCCAATCTCTTCTTCATCAATTCGTTCTTCTACTACTAAATCTTCTTGTATTACCCTTTCGGATTCTACTACTTTACCTTCTGCAAAATCATCCACTTTTACTTCCGAAGGTCGTAGGAGTCTCGGTGCTAGCTCCAGTGAAAGAGGTTCAACCATTCGTTCCATGTACCTCATGGGTTCATCAAGTCGCCACGTTAAACGCTTAAGCGTCCTAAATTTCGGTAGCTCCGATAGTTCAGGAAGACGCAAGAAGTAATTATTGTTCTCAAAATATTATATACACATATACCCTCCTCATTTACCTACTTCCACCTTTATCTTGCATATCCCTCTTATCCCCATCTCCCCTCCCATTCATCATATCATCCTTCCGTTCCCCCCTTCCCTTCCCCTAACGTCCTTGTTACTGGCAGTTTATCCCTGTATCCTGTGTAATCATCCCTTCACGTTTGTACACTGAATAATCCTGTTGTCCAGCTAAACAATCTACATTTTACTCTCATTCCCCTCTTCTACCGTGCACACTTGCACCAAAATTTACATATTACTGCATTTCTTGCGTACCTGAATCAACAGGTGGTGGACTGGGGGAATGGTGGGACACTGCAGTTGGGTCATCCCGGCGCAAACGTTCTTCGCGTACGGTTTCGGCCACGCGAACTTGACTTTCACATCGATCCAAACGTCTGCGTACATCCAATAGGCCAATTAACGCTGCGATTAGACGTTCAAAAGCATGCGATACACGTGGTGTAGGTAATAATTGTAATGCATCAGGTACACCTAATTCTGCCAGAGCCGCTGTTAAACGTGCCGGAGCCCCGCCCACCGATGCGTTTGACGTTGCACCCGTAGCAGTCGCTGCCGCCGCGCGCATTTCACTGGATGGTCTACCAACGGTTCCCTTGACTAGACCTGTCGCGCCAGTACCACCGTTACTGGCAGTGACACCTGTAGCGGTAGTCGCTCCCACCCCCGTGCCTACACCAGCTGCGCTCGCGTTGGCGCTCGCACTAGTATAAACGTGGTGGTGAACGGGTTGTTGTTGAAGTTTAATGAGTTTATCCGTACGAAATGTTACACCGCCCACGGCTCTTTCGCCCGTTAAACTTGGCGTACTTACACCGTATCGTACTTCTTCTTCGTGCGTTAAAGTTCGTACATTCAATCCTCCCGTTGTCCGAGATCCCGTCCCAAGTCTACTTCCACTACACGTACTACCGGCTGTCGTCGGTGTTGGCGTTGTCGGTGTCCCTATCGTCGTACCGGTAGACGTAGCTGATGCACCCGCACCTGCGCCTGTCGATTTAACACTCGTATTGCGCCCGTTCCCTCCCCCTACCGCACTCAATACCACCGTCGGTGTAGATGTCGATGTCACCGTTGTATGTGGTGTTGGTTTAAGGTTGACATCCTCAACCTTCCCCGTCGGGTTAACATTACCCTGATACCCTGCCGTTTGTGCATGTCGACCACGTCTCCGCGATCGTTCACACGCTACTAAGTTTGTTAAAAGTACCCCTAAACTATGACTTGTCGGTTGTGTTAATACCCCTGCTGTCGAAGGTGTACCCGCTGTACTCGGTGTAGATACTCCCCCGTTACCGTTAGATATAATTTCTGATGTTCCTGCACTGTTAATCGGAAAGTCTAGCCTAGCGCGTAGTTCACTACGCTCACTTTCAAATCTTCGATGCTCCATCACAATCCGTTGAACTTCCGCTAAAGCCTGCTCTTCTTCATTAAGTTCTTCACGTGTCCTTGTCATTAACTGATCAGCATATCGTTTGCGCGCCGTTTCTAACTTTACATTATACCCCTTTAACGTTTGGTACAGTGTAAACTCCCCCTCAGAAAGATTCGCCTTAACTTCACCCTCCGTTAATCCACTCCAGCGTTCCGTTGACTTTACATCCTGCAATCCTGACGCTTTGACCTCTAATGCTATTGCCCATACGTCAAAATACCGCTTTTTTAACTCTTCCATACTACGCGTTCGTATACCCCTATGTGAGCACGTCTCATTGTCTACTCCTGCGTCCATCCCTTCATTCGCGTTAACTTGTAATTGATAATCATTATACCGATCGTATACAAGGAACCACCGTTGGTAGTATTCACGCACTAATCTCATTAACAACGTAGTTTCATCCTGTCGCCAATCATCGTCATGATAAAAACGTTGATAATCATGTTCAAAGTAATCTGGAAAGGGAATTTGAGTATTAAATTTTGCAAAATCGTAGTGAGATTCTACTGTTGTGTTATCAGACATATGTGATACTGAATCTACGCAGGTCTCGTTGGATGTCACAGCTGATGCTTTGGCAAGACTTTCAGAGCGACGCCAATGCTTAAGGATTAAATCATCATTGCGCGCTGGATTTTTAAATCGTGTATGCCTCCATTTCCGTACTATCAAATCATTCCACGCACGACGGCTACGCTGTAAGTTGAAGGGTGTTTGTGAATTGGTCAGTAAAACTGGTGGAAGTACAGCTTGTGCACTCTGTCCACTATTCTTAAGTAAAGCTTGAACTTCGCGTGATATGAAAACTTGATTGCCCGCCGGTGATCCTGTAGACGGATTAGCCATAGTTGATCCCGCAATTCCTAGGCCAGTTGATCGCTGTTGCTGTTGTTGTAAGGGTCGAGCATGCATTGAATAGTCCAGTGAAGAAATTGATTGATCCAAGTCAACATTTGTATTTGCTTGTAAAAATGTTGAAAATGATGGTGAATTAGCCAGTGACGCCGTAGTTGTAGATGAATTTAACCCCCGTGACGATACTACTGATGTTGGATGAACCGATGACATTCCACTCTCCGTCACAATATCCGTTAACATGTTATTTCCTAATCTACGTCCCGATCCATCCAGGAAACGTACCGTCGTACACGATCCTTTTTCATTACTCGATAAAACTGTCGATTCTAATCCGTGAACTGGTGAAGAGAAATTAGTTGTTAAAATATCCTTTGCATCCCTTATAGATGCCATAACTAATCCGATCAATTTATAAACTAAATAATCTTTCCCGATTCTTCCTAAAACCTTTTATTTTGCGGCCTGTGGCCTCATTTTTAAATAAAAAAGTCGCCATCACCAACTCCATCGGGCAATCGCCGCGTAACCTCCCCAAGCACGTGACTTCTTACTAATTGCGTAGCACGTGGCCAAGCCTGTGTTCGAGAAAACGCGAAAATTTTTCGTTTAAATTGGAGATGCAAGAGGATTGTTCGTGGAAGAAAGTTTTAGTTATTGTGATGGTTTGGTTATTTTTATGCGGGTTTTTGTTAATTGGAATTTGGTTTGATTGGATTACCGTGGGAAAATTGTTGGGGTTTGTTATATCGTATTTTTCCGGGGAAAATTCATGGTATCATGGTTTACGCGTTAACAAGAATGAATGGGTTATCGGATTTTTTCATCCGTGTTGTGATGCTGGAGGGGGAGGTGAAAGGGTTTTGTGGGCTGCCATAAGTATAACTCAGTATCGGTATCCTGGTGCCGTATGTGTAGTTTACATGGATCAAGCAAGTGCGGGCCAAAAGGCAGAAAGTATTTCGCACGTTAAGCAGAAATTGGCAAGTAAGATAGGTCGAAGTTTCGATATTGATTTGGACTGGCAGTATATCGAAATCGTTCCATTACGTTGGACAAAGTTTATGCTACATACAACTTGGCCACGGTTTACTTTATTAGGACAAACTGTTGGCTCCTTTATTGTAGGCGCTGAAGCTTTATACAAGAGAGTTCCCCATGTTCTCATTGATACCTTTGGATGTGTCGGTGTAACAGCATTATGCGGTTGGCTGTACCCACATGTTAAAACGGCTGCTTATGTCCATTATCCCATTATATCAACTGATATGCTAAATAATTTACAACACTCCACTGGAAAAACTGACAGAATAAATATTGTTATCGCCCAATATATCAAACGTGTATACTGGAAAATGTTTGCCAAATTGTACGGGTTATTGGCCGGAAATATTTACTTGGTTATGGCGAACTCAAGTTGGACTTTGGAGCATTTAAAACAGTTATGGGAACCATGGCGCAAAGTCCGGAGTTATCGCAAACGGCAAATTTCCGGGATACAAGTAGTTTTTCCACCTGTTAGCGTAGAAAAAATCGAAGAACACTGCCAAGTTGACCCTATCAGCGAGCGTGAACTACGCCAACCAGTCATGGTGTACACTGCACAATTTCGCCGGGAGAAAAACCACGAGTTGATAATTCAAGCGTTTGCCCGTATGTCTCATTCCGTATGTACACCTGAAAATGAACTTGGAAAAGTTTGGCCTCTATACAAAGAATCTTTTTCATGTAGCGTACATACCTGCGATACAATCACTGATGTTTCGAAGCATCCTCCTCTTCACCGCATGCCACGCCTACTACTAATTGGTTCAGTGAGAAATAATGAAGATATCCAACGTATAAATGAATTAAAAGAAATAGTTCGCTCGCTTGGTATACACGATAAGGTAGACTTTCTTACCAATTTATCGTGGGTGGAAATTTTACAATATTTGAACACATCTCACGTAGGTCTTAATGCTATGTGGAACGAACATTTTGGGATTAGCGTTGTCGAGTACCAAGCTGCGGGGCTCATCGCAATTGTCAATGACAGCGGAGGTCCTGCAATAGATATAGTATGCGATACAGATGAGCGTTACAATAAAACGACTCAGGCATTTAAAATTGTAAGCACAGGATATCGTGCTTCAACCATTTCGGGGTACGTTGAAGCCATGACCAAAGCAATCCAACTTCCGGCCAAGGAAAGGCTAGAAATTCGCGAAAAAGCACGCCAGAGTGCTAAGCGGTTTTCCATGCGCGCTTTCACAAAGGAATGGGTTTCTGCTTTGGAAAAGTTAATGGGTGAACCAGCGAGCTCGATAAATTAGCATAAGTACAGTTGGTTCGGTGCTGGTATTAATACGCTGAAATTGGCGGACCGATAATTAACGAATTTTGATGATTGAATGAATTAGGCTGAAATCTTGGAACTCTCGGGCTGCGCTGTTTTCGGAGATGAAGGCGGCGGCGGCGGCGGTGGTGGTGGAGGTGGAGGTGGAGGTGGAGGTGGAGATGCCGAGTTAGTTTCAGCTGGTTGAGACTGATCAGCACTCGAAGTAGAAGAGTTTTGGTAGGAAGTACCATCATAATGACCAGAAACTTGAGAGGGATCGGTTGAAATGGGTGCAGAAGAATTAGCAACTCCAGACTGGGCTTCATAATAGTGATAATACATAGCCAAATAATTCTGGTAACCGCCCCATGCTGCATAAGGATCGTGAGCATTAGCCCCGTAAAATTGGTGAGTCTGTGCATGAGCGTGCTGCTGATGAGGATTATAAGAATAATCCGGATGCTGAAATGTTGGTGCCGCTGAAATTGGAACTTGGGATGATGATGAAAGAGCAGGAGTCGATGCTGTTGCAGCAGCAGCAGAATTGGGAGACACAGTGGTAGCTGCTACTGATGCCGACAAATTGTTAGATGATATTGACTGGGCTGCGATAATATTTGGCGGATTTGGATGAGCTGCCGTAACAGCAGCGGGAACATTAGGCCGATTGGGTAAACGATTAGCAGAAATCTCATTCATCCGCATTGTCGCGTTCAGTGCCATTGCTGCCCCACGTTCCTTATACGCGGTATACTGCTTTTTCACGTTATCCAGTAAATCATCACAAAGCTCTCTGGCTTTTTTCACTTGCTCAGCATCTGGACCGGTAACATGAAGATACATGGGCTCATCGCTTTCACGGCCTAGAGATGGCTCAGTAAAACCAGAACCTCTTCCTTTAATTTGAACTCGGCACTTGGTTTGTGCTTGAATATGCTTGACGTATGCCCCTGCATGACCTACAACTTGGGCTCTTAAATTGAAACCCGGAATTGGATCTAGTCCTATAGGTACCATTTCCTCAGGCCATTTTCTCTATATCTCTCGACGACGTTAACTCTGCACGTTAGTCTAATGTACTCTCTGAAAAAACATAAGAGGGTAAACAAAACCCCTCCCCCCCAAAAAAAAAGTTAACCCAGTTTACCCGTCCGAATTCATCACGATCATGTTGATCGGGCTCCCGACGACGAAATCTCCGTTCATCAACCAAATTGGGCAATTCAACCTTCATGAGCTCTTCAATCTTTTTTATTGCCGCTTCTAAACCTTCTCTGGTACTACTTGTTACGTGAAGATATAGAGGAGGTTTCTGTGCACACATGTCGATCAATTGTTAACAATTGTTCCCAAAGGTGTACACGCATCATGTAGATAAGCAATTCTGGATGCATACTTACCGCAGGGGTGGCCATAGATTTGTCAGGATAGTATTCACCGCGCGTGGTAACATCTATGCAAGAAAATTGACGCAACCATCGCGTAAGGTTGTCAGATGTTTAAACGAGACGTTCAATATGCAATTAAGTGAAACATTGAAGAAAATCGGCCTAGCGTTGCAATCATACCTGCGCCGGTTTCATCATTAATCTAAATTTAACTGGTTAGTTCTTAATGAAAAGCCTGTACAAATGGCGATCAAATCAATTCAGCGTGGACTGGACACGACGAGCATGAAGCGCGTGAGCGGAAATGAAGCGCCGATAACAGCATTACAATATTGGAGTACGAGGGCCGAGCACACAAGGACACATGCATGCACATATGCCAAAATAAAATTATGCAAGTGACAAACAAAATACCGACGCAGCACTTCCAGGATCAGCACTCCATTCTCATAAGTGTCATACCAGTGTGACTTTTTGCAAAATGAGAAATACGACGTAAATTCAAGCCGGAAGTGCCTATGATATCAGCAGATATTAAGCTAAAAATATTTACCATCTTTTGAGTTGAACCTTTGGTCAGAGTGTACTTATTACGGAGATCGTTAATTTCGATATCCTTGATATAATCGCCGTCTTGCGTATAGATGTTGGTGTTTATCATGGCAGGCCTTGTAGTTGACATGGTTAAGGACGAAGGAATCTGTAAACCGGAAGAGTATTAGACTGATATTCCGGATGATATAAAGTGACATTATAAGGGGTGGTGAAATGGGAGAAGAACGCTACGGTACGTTTTGAATATTGGATAGATCCACTTGGGGAATCGCTTTACGAGCTTGTAATTGGGCATTGATACGCGCAGCAGCAGCGGCGGCGACGGCAGCGGGATCTGGTTTGGAGGTCTCTGGAAGTGTACTTGAAGTTTCATTCTTATTTCCACATGACCGATCGTGAAAACGCGCGTGATGACGATCCAAGGCAGGTGATTTTGATCGTCGATCGAAACGAGAAACGTTTCTACGCGGTGCAGGTTCTGCTTGATCAAATCTTGATGATCTCCTTGATTCTCCCGACATGTTTGTGTGCTTATTGGCAAAATCAATGCAATTCCCACACAACGATGACAAGCAAATGGTAATGAAGTACACAATAAGATATTAATTCTCGTGTACGTGGGTCAACCTTAAAATAAGCTTGAACGAGAGCCCACGATAATTTTGGTGATGAGAGAACTCCACGAGCCAGTAGTGCTCGAGAGTTTGATCACTTAACTTGATCAATCAAGGCAAAACTTTAACAAATTATAAACGTAGATAAAATTAAGTAAAAACTTTGTACAATCCGACAAAATGTTTGAATCAAGTGGGATATAATAAGCGAAAGTTTCCTTCAAACTCTCGCCCCGGCAGCCAAGCGAATCCCTCAAAAGAGCCCGCAGCACCGCCACTCTCGTTTGATTAGTAACGCGCTGTGGCTGACTAGGAGCAAAGTAAAGCCGGAGATGGTGTCGAGAGGTGTAAATGGAGAGGATTTGAACGGATGAAGGGCAAATTGATTTAAACATTCTACGTGTGTGTATAAATGAGGAGAAGTATTGGTAGATAAAGCGGGAAGTAAGGGGGGATGACTGGGAATTTTTTGAGTAGATGTCAGTATTGTTGGTGGTAGGAAAATCGGGAACTAACAATTGTCGTTCAGCTCCCTTTCACATAATACAATTAATGGATTGAAACTCTATTATATTGCTTTAATCCAGTACAATCATTACTCAACAACCATCCACCCACACTTGAATCCAATTCTTCCCATGTTAAACTTTCAAACCACTGTCGGGACGCATACCAGGGGAGGGAGATCACGTGCGCGGAACAAGGGATAATCCGGAAACTTTGAAAAGGTTCGCGCGAAGATGACGAAGTTTGGGGAAAGGAAAAAAAAGTTTTTGCTTTACGGTTGCAAAAAAAGGGTGAAATACTGAAGGTTTACGGGAATTTATAAGATTGGGGCGTGTGAAATATATATCAAGGATGAATTATATTTCGCTAAAGTATTTCATGGTATTTTTCTGCTTTGTGGTACGGATCCGAGCAGTATATTTTTTCATTAATACTCCTGGACCAAAATGTTTTTTTGAACAGTTACCCAAAGATGTTATGGTTGTGGGTAGGTTTGGATGGCTTTTCAGCAGAATTCTTATATTATACAGGCCTGAAATGGATATTTGTCGGATGCATGTGTATAATATTTTTCGTTGAGCGGTGGCTAATAAAAGTGAAACGTACAGGCAGATACAGGGTTGAACGATACAACGAAAAATCACAGAGATATGAAGTAGATCCTCGTTTGGGAATATTTATTTCTGTAGATGAAGTGTTTGATGATAATCATCGAATAATCTCACAAAATGGAGCATCGGAAGGTCGATTTACCTTTAGTCCGGCCGATCCAGGTGAACACCGTCTTTGCTTCCTTCCTACACCAAGTGGCGAAACTTGGTGGAATTTGGATAATCCTAATGATCGTGGCCTAAAGTTTGATTTGTCAATGGTAACGGGGGATACGTATGAATTGGAGAATTCCGAAAAGATTAAATTAGACGATATTTCCCATCGAGTTAGCGAGCTTAACTCGCGATTGTCGGTTGTACGTCGGGAGCAGTTATTTCAAAGGGTAAGATAATACGTTTAATCCGATGTCTTTACTAAAGTGAACTTGGTTAACAATATGTATACGTATAGGAACGGGAAGCAGAGTTTCGCAATTTATCGGAAAAAACTAATTCAAAGGTTATTAAATGGACACTTACACAACTGGTTATACTTACAATTACGTGCATATGGCAACTTTCGCATCTTCGAACATTTTTCATTAAGCAGAAGCTCACGTAGCTCTGAGATTTACTAGATTGTACTCTGGTGCTAGCTTCGGTGATATTTTGTAGTGTAACGAAGTTCAAAATTTTCAACTATTACGTTTTACTTTCCTGATTTATACTTCAGTGACGATTGCACTGACCGAGGGGAATGGATGTAGATTGTTGGTAAGTACAGCAGCGACGTTGTGTATTGTGTATGTGATATCACAGATCGGAGGCCACCCGGCGCAAATCACATTTTTCTGTATACACAGCTTAACGCGCCAGAGCTATTCTGGTGCTTCGGTCTCGGCCAGGCTAGTTCCCATCTATACATCGGTATACCGTAACACCAAACCCAAACACGGACTTTTATACATGCTAACAGAAAGATCCGATCAACAGTCGGAAACGCAACTTCACAGAATTTAAAAGCAGAACAAGCCGAAGGAAGTTGCTGTGAACAACACCGAAAGGGAAGCTTTTTTGAATGTCGCGTACACGGTATTTTTACGATACAACTACTCACTAAAGACTTATTGATGATACACAACTATAATCGATTTCTTCATACTTATGCTACTTCTATTCGCATGTACCTACTGGGCAAACTCCGCATGAAAATTCAGGAGATGGATATTGCGGTCTTCAACTCATGTGTCGTCACATTTGGATTTACTTGGGGATCTCAGCGCTTATCCGTTAATACTTACCTTTTGGGCATATTACTTGCAAAAAGGAGTGGTTCTGCGATAGCTTAACCTCTAGTTTTACTGTACGGATTGATTGTTTGGGTAAAGATGACAAAATCTATTTCCGTTACTTATACATTTGACGATTGACACATGTTCACACTTTAGTATGCGGAGGGAAGAAGGCACTAAAAAATTATTTATAACTCGAACATATTATTTACAAGGTTATACTATTATTTTACTTGGAATACTGGCAAGACATGCTAGAAGTTTGGAGACTCGAGGTTGGGGACTATGAACTTTTCTCCGAGCTCGTCAGCCCTTCTTTGTCCCTCATGTCAGTACAGAACGCTTATTCCGAAGACTGCTGCATATCGCGTTTGTCCAACGGTAAATCGGGTAGAAAGGTATTGCAGTTCTTGCTCCGTACCACTGTCACCGGCTGTACCACAATTAAACGCATTTCGGTCCTCACACAAGCAATCATTGCATCATCGATCACCATCAGTAGCTGCACCTTCTTGTCACCGTTGTGGAAGTAGAATTTCCATAGAATCTACGGGTAATCGTTTGAAAAGATCGTGTCATCACTGTCATCGACGGAGACGTTGTCGAGGACATAATCGAACACTTTTATATACATACAGATACCGACATCACCGTCATCATCATTGTCGTACAAAACGAGAGCAGGAGCCAAAATCTCCACCAAACCGATCGCCATCGGAAAGATCTGAACCAAAGTCTAACCCATTACCCATACAAGGTAATCCGGATTCAAGTCAACCTACAGAATTATCACCCGACGTTGGTTCAGCATTTTCACCGAGTTCAGGTGAAATATCGCCGTGCGATTATCAAGTAACGTTACATTTTCCTCTAATTTTTTAAGCGTGTAACAACGTTAACAAAGCGAATACGATGGCTAATGAATGGTTACGGCGTCGACGAGGTGCAATGGTTACGTGGGTGAAAATTTAGGAAGGACAGGACGATAAATCATCATTGATTGATACAACGGATAGAGCATTTCCAAAACCAGGGAAAATTAGCGCAAATCCGCCATCACTACCACCACCACAACAGAGCGATACACATAGTGATACCCGAGGTACCGAAGACGGGAACTGGCACAAGCGTGAACAAGGATTACAAGGTTCACTTCAATCGTGTCAAGATCGGTATTCATACGAATCTTCACATTCATCAAGACCGAGTAATTTGTGTAGTAGTTCGAGAATGTCTTTAGTAATGAATAACGGAATAGACGGAAGGTCAACGACGCCGTATTCAGCGCCAATATTTGCGACGTACGATTGGTGTGCGATACCCCAATTTCCCGGACGTGGATACATGCAACATTCGTACAATAGTATAACAGCACATTCATCACAAGGGCAACATCATCGGGGGACTAATATTAACGGGGCAAAGCATATGTTAACGCAGCCTTCCATGGTACGGAGACACAATCATCATCATCATCATCATCATCATAATCACCATCATCACAATTACAGTTATAATAATCAGTATCGACCTCATACGGCAGCTTGTCGACATAATAACAATAATTATCGAAGAAAATTGAGTGCGGGGGGCCATCAACAGCATCAGCATCAGCATCGTGAATACCAACAGGGTGAACGTAGTGTGAAAGGTCAGGCTAATCGACCAGTTAACGAACGACAAAGTAAATTGACAAGGGTATCGAGTGGAACGCGAGACAAGACAAGTGGTCAAGGGACTGTATCAAATGTATCATTAACCGTTCGACCCCCAGGTAAAAACGGTAGTACGACGAGATTATTAGGAGAGTTTACCGCCAATGAACCGTGTGATGTTACTCCATCGATGCACGATATAAGAGCCGTAGACACCAGCGTCGTCGAAACTCCCGCCTGTGAACAACCATCGTTACGGCACGCTTTTGTTCACCGTATACATGCTCGTTTGCACCGAAGATATTTGAGCATTGGACGTAAGTTTCGCTCCCTGGGCAAACGTCTCTGGCCGTGGATTCAATGACGCTGTGAACGGCCATCGATGCACCCCCGTTTTCATCGTTTTTTACTACTTTTACACCGCACCACACACCTATACACCGGATCACGACGCCGTGCTTCCTAAACACCTATACAACAGAAGAATATGTGCACGTAGCTTAGCTTTACTTATCACCAGGGGATTCGTTCCTATGTATGCGCGTAGTTTTAGGCATGGATAGGTTAATATAGACAAGGGGATATATAACAAAGTGCGTGTAAACGGTATGTACATACATACACCGAAAATAAATAGCAGTATAAACGGCCACAGCTACAGAGTGAGATTGGCCAGTGGAACGGCAAAGGGGGAAAGGTGTAAATTGCGTAGAATAAGAGGTCCGAGAGACGTGTGAACGTTAAGGTCCAGAGAGATGTATACACTTATATGATCATCAGCAGTCAGCGTGTGAAGCTCATGATTAGTAGATTGGTGGATATCTTGACGACGACGATCCTCGAGTATAAGGGAGCGTAAAAGGTGTAAGAAAGCGGGATAATCGAGAATATCGAGAGGTTCCCGATCTAAAGCTAGGGAAAGGCGCAGGGCGCGATGAAATGGAGACGTGGATATCATAGCAAATGTAACGTTAACGGGTGTCCAATGATCATTTGCCGATATACGCGCAAATGTACGTTCACTGTACATAAGGTCTGCCACTAAACGTACAGAGTTAAGCGTTACAACATCCAGTGTAAAGTGAAGGGGATCGGGAATGTTGAGGAAGATGCGTGCACGGGCTGATATACGTGGTTCAAATGGCCATGATACTCCACGTCCTCGTGACAACGATGGTAAATGAAAGTGAATATCGGTGAGACTAACGTTATGAATGAGGGTGAATTGGAAAGGGTCTTGTGGAGGTGATGAAGATAACGGTTGGAGCGACAGATAAGATGGCACTTCCTCATGTGAAAAGGGTTCAACGTGGGGACGACCTAGGCGTATGCGATCCCCGACGACTGACAAGCGAAAAAATTGGTTGGCTAAAGCATCCCAAAGCCACGGAGGAGTTGATGAACTAGGGGGACTTGACGCACGAATGTACAATGTAGCCGTTAGATTCGCCGAATACGTATCGATAAACGTATCCAAAGCGCTAACGTTTCGACCCGGACATACCGATAATACAGACTCTGGAAGGGTAGAAAGAGTTTCACGAAGGTTGACTCGAATATCATGGTGGGGCGTTAAGGTTAACGTTTGTGCATGGCGTGTAAGAAGCAGGGCGTAATCGTTAGAACAACTGGGTATGTAAATGTCAAAGTGGGGAGACGGGAATGTAACGGTAACGGGAAATTCGTTGGGGGCGATAAACGTAGCATCAATTAGTATAGGTGAGCGTAAGATATCGTCGGACTGATCAAGGGAAGGTGTAAACTTAGAAACGGTAAGATTGGTTAGGGTAAAGTGGGGTAAAGGAGGAAAAGATTTTGCTTGAGATTGGGTAATGTACAAAAAGTTAGTTAAAGTTAACCGTACGGATATGAAATTTGGTGCGGCCGACTAGAAGTAAGAACGTACATACCTTGGATAAGTTGGCGACCTTCAAGGGCATGGTTACCGGCAAACAAAAATCCAGAGGAGATGGTGGTGGTGGCAATCCAGGTGATACGAGCAGATTGTAGGGAGCCGGAAAGTGCAACATTGGCGAGATTTTTTAATACATTAGAAGAATGAAGGGAGACGTGAGCGTTAAATTTTAAACGGTTAAGGTAATATGGTGCAATGGTTAACTTGATAGGGGGCAGAGAAAGGGTAGCGAGGGTTGAGTTGGAGAAATCGGGTAGAGTAAGGCTGATAAGCGTAGGACCAAGGGTTAGAGGGGGGATGAGGCGTGAAAGTGATAACCCAATCCAACGAGCTGATGTTGGTTGAACATGGGAGGGAAGAAAGTGAAAATCACCGGCAATATTGGCAATAAATCCATCATCAGTGAAGGAATCGATGGCCAGCATCGAAGGGGATAGAGAGTGAGCTTGTTTGATATAAGTTGAAATGGCCGGGGGAATGATGAAGCACGCTGTGATGATAAAAACAATAAAGCAGTTGAGTAAGATGAAGCATAATATGGTAAATTTTCTGGAGCGCAACCAGGTGAATGTACGATAAGCGCGAGACTGTGAACGGTGTGAAAAAGGGTGGGAAATATCACGGTAATCAGACTGGGATGAGTGAAGTAAGGGAGTAGACTCGGTAACGTCAGTAGACGGTCTAGCCTGGGGGGGTGAAAGTGGGGAAGCTAGAGTAGGTGAGGTAAGGTTATTGTCATATTTCGATGTTTTGTAAGGTAAATTTGGTGAAACAGGCAGAGATATGTTTGCTTTAGACATAATTTGTTAGGAAATGAGAAGACTGGTGATAAAGTGGTGGAGGGGGATAATTTAACAAAATAGTATAGACGGAAAGTAAGTAGTTGAATGATAAACTTGTAAAATGTCGAGCTTTTAAAAGAGTATGATAATTTTGGCATACACATCAAAATCTGCAGAAATATAGATATACTTTAGCAAGATAGAGAAAAAAAAGAAGTTAAGTTGTAAATTCACACCAGGAAGAAAATGTTCAAATTTATCCATTAACGAAGCGACGCGATGGTGATTTTGGAAACGCCACAGTGCAGGCGGTGGCGCAGTAGGGGCGGGTCACGTGGAGCGGGTCTGGGTCGGCAGCGGGAAGGTTCGGGATGTGGCAGGGCGGCGGGCCGGCGGGCAATTGGGCCAGCGACGCAGCACAACGGCGGTGCTGCAAAACCGCTACACAGCTACACAGCTACACAGCTACTCAGCTACTCAGCTACAGCTATACATTGCTACAACGCTAAACCGCTACAGCACTACAGCTTTACAGCCCTAGATCCAACACTCTTCTACAGCCTCACACTCAACCTACGCTGTGCTTGGTGCAAACACAAGACTATACTAAATTAGAAATAATGCTCAAATTAATACAGCATGTCTAAAAATATTATCCATTAGCGCCGACCGGATTGAATCGTATGAAACATCCTGGATGACTGCATCGACGTTATCGACGAAGCAACATGTCGGGGTTGACGTGGTGATGAACAATGAAACCTCGTTTGATCTTGCGGCTCACTAACCGGCGAAACAGGTGGTGGTGATGATAGACATTTATCAGGTGATGGATTCAAATTAAGCAAACAATCAAGCTGTGAGTATTCCAAAAACTCCTCAGGTAAAAAACTATCAGGTCGTGATACTGCAGGTTGTGGAAGTTGTTTATTTCCATATGACTTTTCCCGCTGTGTTGGTTTAACCACATCCCCAGAGTAACTAAGATGAAGTTGTGGTGGACCCCGAGATGTTATTATTGACGTATTAGGATGATAAGATTCATGCTCAGCACTTCTATCTTTCAATGGACTAGACCAAAAATTAAGTTTACTTCGACGTCGTCCTCCCCCAGAAACTACCTCCGTCGACGGCGCTGCCGCTAAACCACTGCTAGAATCGTGAATTTTCGAATTCTTAGAAAAAGAAAACCGTTTTCCTGTCCCTACTCCATTCACTTGATGATTTCTCTCCTCTTTAGACGATGCTGCAAAACCAAATATACCCGAAACACCCGCTGAACCTTGACCTGGAAATGAAGATCCCAATTTCTTGGGCAAATCATTAAGATTCTCCGGCAAACAATCCTTCCATTCTAATCCTTCAGATTTTGTCGAGAACAAATTATTAACGGAAAATCGACTCTTCGCTGTTATCGTTGATAAGTTAGATATACCTTCAGGTATGGCCAAATTCGCAAATATCTTCTTCAATCCACCCGATCCAATACTACCTGTGCCTGCTCCATATCCCGTATTCTGCTGAGGTGAATGATCTACAGAACTTTCATCCCTGGATAAGTGAAGATGTTGATTCATCTTTCGACTCATCTTATGACTAACTGATCTTGGGGTTAGCTTAAGAAAACTTTCTCCCAACGTTGATACCAACTTTTGTCCAGACGTTGATATAGCATCCGAAACATTCGTTGATGTAGTAGCCACTGCCGCTGCTTTACCTTGTCGAAATATACTACCAACTGCATTTTTATAACTTCTAAACGTTCTATCTCCACCCATTATACTAGGTTCCTTTCCGGTATTCCTAGATGATCGATGCATACGATAAATTTCCGGTGAAATCGATTCATCTCTTCCAATACTATCACATCCTTCTGTTACATCATATTTTGGAGATTTCACTGAGCTAGTCGGAAGTGGAGGTAACGGTGCCCTTATACGATCCGCCATTGATACATTTGTTGTAGGACCAGTAGGTGAAGGTACTTGGAACATTTCATTATCATGTTCTTTTCCACCATTATCAAAGTTAACTTCAAAACACTGATTAGGCGATCCAGCATTGATTAAGGCGGCTATTGCCATCAATGAGGTGGGACTTGAACCACGCTTATCATCATCATTATTTGCCGATATATCATGAACTGAATCCACCTGAGATAGTCGGGAGCTCCCATGTCCATGTCCGTGTCCTTCAAAGGTAATAATATCGTTCATCATTGTCACATTTGTATCGTATTCTGGTGAGCCTGAAGCAGCATATCTTGACGAATTTTGCCCAATTGGCGGTAATCGACTCTCATTATTCCTACGATTTTTCATTCCTCCA
Source organism: Herpomyces periplanetae (assembly GCA_009733715.1). Taxonomy (NCBI): domain Eukaryota; kingdom Fungi; phylum Ascomycota; class Laboulbeniomycetes; order Herpomycetales; family Herpomycetaceae; genus Herpomyces; species Herpomyces periplanetae. The sequence continues at coordinate 71,617 of WMKJ01000006.1, read as the reverse complement.
CAAATGGTTCGTGCCGTCATATCTGAATTATGCAGCTCATTTTCAAAATTTCCACGTCCACGATTTCTCGATCGATCATCAAAGTAATCATCTTCTCGATCGTCTTCCTTGGTTGAGCCGTCTCTAATCTCCGTCTTACCCCAACTATTAGACCTTCGTCGTCCCGTTAGGTTGGTAGATGATGCAGCTCGATTAAAGTCCCCTAAGATATCTGGATGCTGTTGTCGCAATGACCGATCATTAGAGTAACTTGTTATCCCCATTACTTTAGCTGTTCCTGATTCACTTTCTCGTGTCGATACACTCCGTCTTCCACTGACACCAACAATACTCGTACTATTACCACTTTCTAACGTCTCAGACGTGCCTTTGCGTGTTCTTTTAGTTGAGTTTATCTTAAGCGGTGCTGGATAATCGATCGAGCTACTGGCCGGAGTATAGTCTCTTCTTCGTGTAGTAGTGCTGGTTTTATCACGATAGCAACTCTCTCCACTGTCATCTGCACCAATTCCACTTATGGATGATTGAATTTGAGCTCCATGGCCATAGTGTCGATGGAATTGTCCCGTTCGTTCAATATCGGAGCCCAAAGCATCTCTTAAATCTTCAGCTTCACGCTCGCAACATGGCTCTTCAATGTCTTGTAAAATTACCCCCGCTTCGACCGTTTCACTTGAATTCGATAAATCATCATTTGCTTGTTCAAAATGCGGGGATACAGCGTCTTCCCGGGATGACGTCTTCTGAACAATTCGCGGGGGACGTTCCGGAGTATTTAAACGATTCCACGATGACATTCCGGCTTTACTTCTGCCATTACTATCATCTATATCATCCCCGCCACCACTACTATTCTCTCGCGAAGCTGAATCAATATTACCACCAATAGCTCCAGCCGCACCATCATCGTCACTTTCAAATCCACTGTTATCAAGTTTAAACATTACATTTGAGCCTCTCCCGATACCGCCGCCGCTTGTCCCTGTATCTGATTCTCTGGATTTTGAAAGACATGATGATTTGTAAGGTATGGCAGTTGTTGCGCAGCGCTTTACCCGGGGATATGGCGACGTATTAACTGAATCACCCTCTTGGGATTCTGCACGGGATTCGGGTCCAGGACTGTCGAATTTACTGTCATCATCAACGATTTCATCAAAATCACTTTCACTTGACAAACGTGGCAAAGTTGAAGTGTGAGATTCTCTGCGGGATGGACTTTCCATTAGGAGGGAATCCGTTCCATCACCTGATCCTCTTCTGTAGGTAGAACCCAGCTTTTCACTGTTAATTGAAACTCTTGGTCCAGCTTGGTTCAAACTGGAACGTCTTAATGATGAGCAGGGTAGTCTAGAGGTGCCGACTGGAGGTGAACCTGCGGTAGCTCGACTTGACCGACGGGAACTATTTGCGTAATTACTTGACATACGACGACCTTGTATATGAGCTTCCATGCTCATTGAAGATTGGCGTGATATACGATGTATTCCACCTGGGGTTGGGGTTAAATGGGAAGTGCCTATGATTCTACTGGATCGCCTTTCAGTAGAAATTGGAGGACGAATTTTGTTTTTTGAAGCAGAAGTTCCAGCAGCGTAGGAAGCAGCATCACTTGAACGCATTCCACCGAGGGAAGATCTACTTCGTATGCTGGCACCACAACCGCTACCGCTACCACTCGGATGGGGAATAGGTGGAGTGTGTACAGAAACGGATGCAGTACTAGACCTCCGTGGATCAGAGACGGAGCTACGCGGTGAATTTGTCGTAGGGGTACCACATGGTTGGGGGATTTGTGACACGAATCGCTTTTTACCACTGCCACTTGGGCCGAAACGTCGATCATCTGAAAAGTAAAAAGTTAGCATAAGATGAGGAAGGGTGAGGGGGTAAATAATTACGTACGTTGGGCTTGGAGATCAGAAGATTTGGAGGAACTATCACCACAGGGGGGGGGTGGATTACCGGTGGAATCATCATTATTACTGGAATGATCACTGCATTTGACACTGACAGAGGAGTTTTTGGAGTTGACACGAATTCCGGGTCTAGGTTTAGTTTGTCTTCCATGAGATTTAGGCAAAGTTCGACTTTTGATGGAAATTGTTCCGGAATTTAATATTTTGCCGGTTGAACAGTTAACACCTTCGCCACCTCCACTGGTAGCCGTAGTACCAGCGGAGTAGGTTTGTTCGGAAAGAATTCGTTTTGACTTTGTCGTAATTGTTTCGGCCATGGTAGGAGTAGAAAGAGGAATGTTATCGCCGAAACGTCGCTTATCCGTGTGTTTCATTGGCGCCAGAGGGAGTTGAGTAAGTACAAACAAGACTAGATGACCGTGCTTCCACAAGTGCTTGACTATGCATGAACACTAAAATGCTCGTGGGAGCGAGAGATCATTGCAAATGCGTTAGTTAATTAGATAAATTGGGTGGATGCAAGTTAATTCAAGCACACATGGACACAGGCATGCATATACACATACGTATACGTATACGCCGCGGCATACGAGTGCGAACAAAAAGTATACACACGCACGCACGCACACTGATAGTGAAATTGGTCAATTGACCCAAGGGAAGAGTAAAAAAAGGAGAGGCAGAAAAGTGAAGCAAGAGCAAGAAGACGAAAAGAAAACTTGTCTCCTTGGATAAGCGGATGAATGTTCCGAAGCACGGTCTTAGCTATTTTTGGGTGCCTTGGATAGTCTACTTGATCCACGTTGACGTGATTCCATATACACTTGAATGGGCATAAAGGATAAACAGAAACATGGATGCTGGGTAGAAGAGGGATGGAGGCAACGACACATACACATATACATACACATACACATGTAGATGTAGATGTAGAAGTGGACAGGGAGGAGTTCACGTGCACACACGTACACGTCTACATGTATGTATAGGTGTGAATGCACATACAAATACACAAGCACATGTACATGTACATGGACGCGGACGCGGACGCGGACCAGTAGGTGTAAGTGTATACGTATATGTAAATGGGTAAACGTATACACAGATAAAGGTGGACGAGCGGATAGACACGAACACGAACGGATGCACACAAATGCAAACGCACAAGCACACGCACACACACGTATACACCCACTAGGCGAGTAGATCACATCAACAAACCGAGATGATTGAAGGTGTAGAAAAGATTATGTATCAATTAACTTGAGAAAACGCAGGACAAGATAAAACGCGTAATTAACAAAGTAAGAATTTGGATTGAAAGGGTAAAATTCTGAAAGATTGCAAGACCAAATAAATCAATTCCGGGCAAATTTAGGAGCGACTGCAGGCGAAAGCAAGGGCACGTGACGGTGGGAGGGGATGGAGATGGTGCGGGGCCGGAGTTGGAGCCGGAGTTGGAGCCCGAGTTGGAGATGCTGCCGAAGGTGAAGTCGGAACTGCCGCCGAAGCTGGAGCCGGAGCTGGTGGTGATGCCGCCGCCGCCGCCAGCCAGTGTTGGTGCTGGTTTCGCTGCGGCCGTCGCCACCATCACCAATGACTTACTTCGGCTTGGGCTGATCTACCTCACACAGGTCGAATAAGATGCCTCATACACACGCCAAACAACGGCCCATGCAAACCCTTCATCAAACCCCCATTCCCCCCCCTCCCCCCCCTCCACAATACTAACCATCTCTGGAAAAAACAAAAGGGTATACAAGGGACTAAACTACATGCTGCAACAAACAACGGCTAAAACTTGCCAGTTAGCTTATGGCTAAATGAACTAACGCTGGCACGAAGCCTGTGGCGACCGCGGTGGTAAAACTCTTTTGCTCCACTCGTAGCTTTTTCACCCAAATTTCCAGCGCTTTGAATAAATTCTTTACTCTTCATAACACTCATATTCCCCATCAGTTTAGGAGCATTCATTACCGCACCAGGCTTCCTTTGTTCTGTAAATGAAAACATAGTTGGTGATTTCAAATTCCGGGGTACTTTCACCTTACTGGTAAACTTGAAATTAGTCGCATTTTCTCCCCCTCCCTTAATTGCTTCGGCTTCCTCTACCAAAGGCATCTTCAACGTGGGTCCTTGTACTTGAGCTTGTCTGGTCGATTGACGATACAACATTTCTTGTCCGGGTACAAATACCCTGGGAAATTTAAGGTTAAAGTTACCTTGGTTATTCTCCCCTTGACCCCTTTCATTAACTCCTCTATCATCAAACGATTTTATCATATCATCATCTGGTCCTCGATATCCTTTTAAACCAGCGTCCCCAGTTCCCGTTATCAACTCATTCCATATCTCACGGTTATCCTTGGTATAATTCATTAATCCATTTATCATTGCATCCCTCTCTGGCATCACCATCCCCGTTCCTGTCCTCATTCCACACGCAAATCCCCCTCCACCGTTCAAATTCATCCCCATCCCCCCAACTTTGTAGCACTCCGTCGTACTCTGTTCACTGTTTTCACTTATAGAATTCATTACCCATGTATTCGTCGTCACATTGGCAGATGCACAATCACTTGCCCCCATAAAACTGTTCGATATCCTCCCTCCCATCATTCCTAAACCCCCCGATCGTTCCATTCCATCGTGCACAATTCCTCCTTCTACTCCTCCAACATACCCACTCGTCGCAACATCTCCCAACAGTGGTCCACCAGTTTTAAGATATGTACTCCACACGTCTAATCCATTACTCTCTTCCGCAATCAACTTTCTTGCTTCTTCAAGCGCTTTAATTCTCTCTGTAGCTGAATCAATCGCCATTATATCTCCGAATTTAAGATATTTTGGTCGTACCTCTTCTTCCCTTTCTCCCGCTAAAACCTTTTCCATACCAAAATATATTTCTCTACCATCACCACCTTCTCCCCATACCCCCCCCCCTTTACCCATTCTCTGTGATCTCCAATGGTTCGTTAATACAGGTGATGACCGAATAAAGGATTCTTCCGTCAACTTTTCCTTTCCAACTCCCATTCCTGTTCCACCCTGGAATTTTGATTGTATACCACCACCCATCTCACCTATTCCCATCATTCCACCCCTCGTAACACTATAATCATATTCCATCGTTTCACTTCCCAGTCCAGGAACCAAAATCTTATCACTAGACACATCAATCTTACTCGTTCTCTTCGTTCCTCTTCCTTCTTTCACACCTTTTTCCCCCGCCCCTTCTACCCCCGACGTAATCGTCAATTCCGTTGATGTTGTTGTCATACTTTTAACCCAACTAAATCTTCGCATTATATCAAATTGTCCATCATCTTCCCCTTTACCGCCCTTCCCATTACCAATTGCCGCCACTCCTTCATTTCCTTTCATTTGTGTCAATCCATGTGTCCCCCCCGCTTGAACTTCTCCACCCATCGCTTCTGTACCCGCTAATTCAAACACTGTAGACCGATTCGTCGGTGTCACTCCTGAAAACCACCCACACGTTGCTGGTTGTGAATACCGTTTACTTCCTTTATCCCCACTTCCCACCTCCGTAGCCGTTATCAATGAGCTAAGTGTCCGACGTGAAGAACTTCTTCCTGATTTACTCATTCCATTTACATTCCCATTCCCATTCGTATATTGATATGTCTCAATCGTTCGTTGTTGTATAGGTAAACACATATCCCTTCCAAGTCGACTCAACTTCCGTGCAAACCCCGTCGGCTCATTTAATGAAACTCGATATCCACCATAATAACAATTTCCTTCATCATCTTCCTCTTTGCGTCTCACTCCTCCCCTACTCTCTTCTCCACCACCCTTCACTTCCATACAATCATCATTACCCGCGCCAGTCGTATGAATGATCGTACTCCTAGATGATATTGTTCCACATGCCGACACTGATCGTGAATATTTACTGTCCTCAAGTGAGATCACCGCTTCTCCTTTCCCTTCATTTTCTCCCTGCACCTTCCCACGGATTTCATTATCATCTTTCCCTGCTTTCTCCCCATTTTTCATACATTGAACCCGACCATCATCAATCATAAAATTACCCCCTCCCTTCATCACATCTTTCGGAGGTGGAGTCGGCGGTACTAATGTTTCAATCATCCCTACCCGTCTCTCTGATCCATTCACCCGTAATTCAACCTTATCTCCACCCCTAGTTAACACTTCACTCCCCACTAAACTCTCCTTCTGCACGCTATATCCCGACCGTCCTGTTTTACATCGTGAATCCTTATCCAAACTAATCGACAATGGATTAAACAGCGTTGACGCTAGGTCCATATTAAAATTTCCCGACTTTGGTGATAACACATCATCCGGAATAATATTCTCACCTTTCGCGCCGTTAACACTCATAATTTCTCCCTTTGTCTCCGTAACCAAAGATGTAGAAATTATGTTACCTTGTAACTTTTTAGCACTCCTTATATCCTCTCCCGATAATCCATTGAGTTGTTCATATCCACTCGTTTGCGTGTTGCTATCATGTTCCACGCATTGAATTTCCATCCCTGTGCCTCCACTTACCCGCCTACTCGTACGCTTTTCCCATTCCTGAGTTAATTCACACACGCGCACTTTACCCGATAAACTAGACCGATTAGACATTTGTCCATTAATATGCTGTGATATCGGTCTTGGGGTATGTATCACCGCCATTGAATGTCTGTACCGATTTTCCTTGCGATCATCTTCATCATAATTAGATATCCCTAATAATTTCAAGTTCAATGATAATCTCGATGATCTACGTCCGTAATTCGTTTTCTTATCAAGTGTATTCATTCCATGTGCCATTTCTGTTGGTGACCATCCAAATGGTGATACAGGCATACACGTAGGTGATCTTGCTACTTGCAAATCGGGTAAAGGTTTATTCAATGATTCTTCAAGTGCAAGTGATTGCCGAACTGTAACTCTTCCGTTAGCCTTAATATTTACCGGTGAACTTAAAGGACTATCCAAACACATAGAATCTCCTCGTAATAATTTTTCAGTCCCACGTTTATCGTTTTCATTGTCCACGTCAGTATCACTGAGCGAAAGTGATTGTTGAGTTAACAATGCCATTTCACGAACCGATCCAAACGTAGAATTCGGCGTAGTAGATTGAGGTCGTGATAATGAAATCCGTATAGCGTAATTCTCACCAGACGGTGTTGACATTACGTGCGCTGTGCCATCCTCTAATGTTATATTTTTCAAGGATAGGGTGAGCGGCGATTTCTCCAATGAACACGTTGACTTTCCATCAAAATCATTCCCGATAATCGTATCACCGGAATTCCTAACGTCTGATTCTGGTGATTTAGAATCGTTCGAATGTAACGTTAATCCTTGGTCACCAGTCATTTCTTGACTACCGCCTAAACACACTTGAGAAATTGAATCCGTTTCCATCGATTCACTAATTGCACGATCAAGTTGGTTTGCATCAAAAATTCCATCAAAGTCAAACTCTCCTACTAAATCGGACGGAGTAGAAAGTATAGACGAGTTTGTGTTAGGGGACATAGTATTAAAATTAACATTGAGAGCTTCAGTTGATCCTGATTGAACTAAATTCGTATCTGGGAATGTTGAGTTTACCTCCTTAACCGAAACATCTAAGCTAGGCAATTCGCTTGTTTCCCCAGAACTTGACGCGTTATTTAGCGGTGACGTATCAGCTGTCAATTTATCATGATTAGGCGTTGGCTCACATAGTGTTTGAGATGGAGTTTCGCTAGAGTTAATGGCAAGAATAACGGAAAATACTTCACTAAGGGAAGAATCTCCCGTATCCATGGATGGTAGGGATAAAGAGTAATTTGAACCTGATTCACTTCCCAAGGGAGAATGAGATTGCATTCTCCACGAGTCTAATCGTTCAGATGTTATAGTCGATGTACAAAGAACAGAGGGTACCTGGGAAGTTGTGGATGAAGTGCACGACTTTTTCGGGAGAGACATAGAAAGTGTGTTTGCGTGAGGTTGAGTAAGTGTGGATAAATTATCGCGTGGAGAAGTGGTATCGTTTGCGTGGGGAAGAGAAGGATCTGTGCATTTCAGTGGCAGCAACGACGGTGACTTCATAGAGGTACGTGATGCCACTGTGGCATCAATGGAAGCTCGATTAACCGACATTTCGTTGTTAAAGGATTTAAGATAAACTCGTGAAGCAGTAACGATTGATGTTGACTCTAGATCAAAACACGGGGAAATCTGTGAAGCAGGTGAAGAAACTTCATCACCCGTAGACGAAGAAGAAGGTGATGTAGATGGGGCATTTGAGTGGTCCATAACACTAGAATGACAAGGCAATGAAGAAGGAAGATCTGCAACATTAGTAGATCTTTCAGAAACGGGTGTAGCAGAGTCTGCTAATGATTCATTTGAATTTAGTTGGGGGCGTAGTTTTGACGAGATTAAGAGAGTGGAAAATTGGGGAGAGTGAGAAGAGTTAGAATTTAAAGGTGAAAGAGGTGGAGCATCTGTACGTTTAGAGAGTAAGGATGAAGATGAATTTGATAGTGTAGAAGATGGTGAAAGAGGTGCAGGAAGTGTAGAAGTGGAAATGCTAATTGTAGTTGAAGAGTAATGGTGATCATTATGTTCCATGTTTACATTAGATTGAGAATCGGGAGAGGGAGTATTCGTGAGAAGTTTTGGAATGGTAACTTTAGTTTTGTTAGTAGAAGTTGTAGTTGGAGTAAGGGAAGAGATTTGAGGGGAGGAAGGCTTAATCAGAGAATTAGCGGAAGGTGGTTGTAAGTGATTGATAGAGGTAGTGACACGGGAAGTATCATGGATATCGTTAGTAGAGGGGATTAATTGAGAATAACAGCTGCTTGACAAGGAAGAATGAGACGTGGAAGACGTGGTTAAAGAACCGGGAGTAATCGAATGGGAAGAGGGTGGAACCAAAGTAGCCGATGTGAGCAAGGAAGTAGTTTTTGTTAGAATTGAACAAGTTGACGAAGAGAGTAGGCAGGATGGTGAAGAAGATGAAGAAAGGGAAAAAGTAGAGGGTGTAGGGTGACAGCGAGAAAAAGGAAAGGTTAAAGTATCAGGTAAAGTTGATATAATCGATGTGGATGAAGCAAGTGGTAAATCAGGTGTAGTTAACGATTTAGTGAGGGGACTTGAAGGATTTGAATTGATGTCATAAAAGGGACTTTTGCCCAAATGGCGGGAGATTAAAGGGATATCGTTCGAAGAGGGTAAATCGTATAAACGTGGCCGATTTAATTGAGCACCCGAAAGAGAAGCAGCTTGACGGGTATGATGACAATGAGGATGATCTGTGGATTGTGATGGTGAATCAAGGGATAGATTAGAGGAGGATCCAGATCTTGAATGAAATGAAGTAGGTGTGAACTGATTTAGCGGCTGAAGATTTGAATTGGAAGATGATAAATGGCAGGAATGTGAGGTTAAATCGAGTGAAGCTCTCTTATTCACAGTACTGTGGGAATGGGAAGGTTGATTTAAAGGATATAAAACGGTGGGATCAAATTGATCGACTTTTGATGAATCATCATTATCATAAGGATATTCACCCCAATCATCACCGTCATACTTTGCTACTTGAACGTCGACCCACCGCTTTGATTTTCTTCGATTAAAGTTAGGCTTGAATGAGGGTGATGGCCGATTAACCGTCAAGTTTCCCGGAAATGTTCTATCCAAGGGAGAAGCTGAACAAGCTTCACTAGTAGAATGATACGGGCGAGTCATTTTTACCAGCAAGGTAAACGGTAAACCTTTATTTTTCTCCCCCAAAAACCGGAAATTCAAATAAAAGTAAACTTAAATGTAGTTGTAGTATGAATTATAAGGGAAAACCAAGTAAATTGATCGTCCTCTGATAAAGTGTATAGTCAAAAATTACCGGATCCGGTAAGTTGGATTATTGAGGGAAAAAAGGTTCGAGAAACGTTGAGAGAATTAGAGTTTTTGCCGGGATTGGAAGGTGTGAATTAGCGGTTGAGAATTTCTCGAACAGGAAATTAAATGTGAATTAAAGTTTGAGAGAGAAAAAATGGAAGGGGTGAGTTGGAGCGCACCAAAAAGTATTTTCCAAATTAGGAAGGCAGTGATAAGTGTTGGTGAAGGGGGAAGGTGTGGAACGAGATTGTATAGCGAGGCAAGGTAAGGCAAGGTTAGGTGAGGATGGGAAAGGCATGATATGATTTGACATGGGATCTGAGATGAGGTGAGCTGAGCTGAGCTGAGGTAAAGGGAACGGAACGGCACGGCACGGCACGGAACGGCACGGCACGGAACGGAGATGGAAGAGGAGAGGAGGGAAACGGAAGGGAGGAAAAGGACGAAAAAGGAATGGAAAGAGAGGAAAGGAAAAGAAAAATAAGGGCGGACAGGTGAAATGAACAAATAAACTCCACTGTTAAAGGTAAAGGAACAAGCGCGGAAGGATGTAATGTAGTGAAAATGAGTATTGGTGTAGGCTAAACTAATAGATAATTAGTATGGTCAGGAGGGAAAATACTTCAACGAATGGAGGAACGAATTCAAGAGACGCAAGGCAGAGGGGACAGTAGGATTTGTAGGATGGTGACGACGGTGATAATAATTATGATTAAAATTATCGTTGCTATTGTTGTAGGTGTAGTCGTAGCAGTGATGGTGATAATAATGATAAGGATAGTGGGTAAATTAACCTTTGACAATGTAATAATAGAGCTTTACCTATGATAAAGGTGAGCAAGGAAAAGGAAATACGTTAAAGAAACTCTTTCGTATACACTTACGTTCAGGTACACGTTGGTAGGTTGACGAGTAGGCTTGCTCTACTATACTTGATAAAGTGGTTTAAATTAGTCGAATGACTGGTAAATATGTTAACTAAAGTCGCAGAGGTCAAGAAATGTATACCGAGCAAATGAACGTGCCAAAATGTCATGTATAGAGTAAATATGAAAAATATAAAGCTAAACTAGTGCACAAAACCAGAGTTAGTATTTAAAAATATGAAATTTTCAAATTACCGAAATTTCCATACACTACACCAGTTAAAATATCAAGTGACTTGGGAAAATATAATGGTAAGTAGCCTGATACTGTACACTACACGCGCAAGTATTGATACAAGCGAAGGTAAGCATTCTAAAAAACCTCCGACAATGAGTGTACCAAATCAAGCAGCTTCACAAGTTCATCCTTCACGAAGTAGAGTAAACTAGCGGTAACAATGTTAATTCGGGAGATGAGCCGGTGGGAGCATCTATAACCCTGTTAAGCCAAATAATATTGCCAACAAATTTGACTGCTGAATGGGATGCGTTAGGATCTCTCGATATATTCAAGAAAGGAGGAAGATTTGGTCAATCAAACCGTTGTACACGCACGCATGAATGCATGCATAAATACATACATATACACAGACTTTGACTCTAGATTTCCCTGTAGCAAAAACGTGTTTAGGGTATTAAAATTGCGAGTGTTTAATGATGGTTAACATCAAGGGAAATGCAAGGAAAACAATCCTTCGAATTATCGAATAGGGAGTACTGCATACAACGTTAGTTCCCGATATGCTAATGTTAGAGAGGTAATTGTTTTTGAGTTACGATTAAGTTTTGGTGTAATGGATGAGTGAAAAAGTATGAACCAGGTAACACGACAAAAGCCCCGAAGTGACGAAGCGGAGGCGTGCCGGACAGTTAGGCTAAGTTTAGCATTGAACGGATTAATTTTACGCTGGATCAGGTGTGTAAGCGAGTAAGCGAGGTTTACATGGTGCGAGCAAGGATGCCTGAGTAGGAAAGGGATGAATATAGAATAGACCAAGTTACGCAGTGTTGGGTTGGGTTAGCCTGGCTTGCGTAGTAGGGGAAAAGGGTTGAAATGGATGAAAATGGTAGTATGGGTAAGTAAGTGAGTGGGCAGGTGGGCAGGTAGGCGGGCAGGTAAGTGAAACGTTTAATAAATCAGCTAACTTATGTTAGGCTGGAAAATGCTAGAGGGAGTACTGCGTGTAAGTGACGATTGATGATACTTGGGTTATCAGGAGAAGTTGTGTAGACAGGGCAGGATAATAAGTGGATATATAATATGTATACAGATTAACGAAAGCCCGTGAACGGCCGAGTAAACGAATCTAAAGTAGGTGAGTAAAAAACCGTGAAAGTATGCATGCACCTACGTGAACAATTATGCACAGTAACGTTAACTACACGATAATGATGAAAACGAGTTTGTACTGTCTAATCATGTCGTTTTCCAATGGATAAAGATAGTGTATTAAAGCGAATAATGCATAGAAATCACTTGACAAAGACGTGAATGTGATGTATTTAATAATGAAACCGGACATGTTTTCCTAATACCAGAAACCATTTTAAAGATTTGGTATTTCCTATTTTGGTACAGAAATAATGTCAATTCCTTTACGTTTGCCTGAAATATATGCATTATCGTGATCTGGTAATTTTCAAAACTTGTCTGTACGTGAACGAAATTTTGCTTAACTGAGCGTAAATTATAGTAGAAGAGTGCATACCAGAAGAATTACTTAGTAAAAATTTGAGTTTAAACGGGTAATGAACGTGTGCGCGTTGTCGGTTGGAAGGTTTGGGTATGTTGGTTAGACGGATAAAATAGACTGTACATAAAGTTCCATGGTCAAAGTAGCGGCAAAGCCCCCGGACCAGAAGGTAAAGTACCCAGGGAAGGGGAGGGTAGAAAGAGAAATGAGGGTTTATGGAGTACGCTGGAACGTAGATGTCAAGGGAGAAGCAAAAGCTGAAGTATTTTAGCCAAACTGGTGATAATTTTCCCTAGTAGCCTTTGCGATCTTAATCCCAATCCCGATTCCGATTCCTTTGCCTTACTTTTTTCTCTCTAACAAAAGCCCCGAGTCCACATCCCGAATCAAATCGGCATCGTTGGCTTTGGCCTCAAATGTTTTGCCGAATCAATCATCCGAATCTTTTCCGAGTCATCTTCTAAAGCTTCCCGATCTAAGTCATTGTCCACATTGACTTTGCCCGAACGCCTAATTCCATCGGATAACTTTACCGTCTACCCTTTTTATTCTACTTACCGATTCGGCTTTTACGCTTGGCTCGGTTTGGCGTGTTCTACTTTTAAACATTTTCTAGTACACCATACTAATCTCCTCTTCCTGTCTTAACTACCTTCACTTCACCTTTCCCCTAATCATCTTATAATGTCCTTACCTTTACATTTTATCGTTACACTTTAATAAGTCTTCAAACGGATATTCGAATCCTTGCCGTGTAACTCGTTCAATTCACCCTCACACGTTTCCCGTTGTTGAAACACTTTATTTCATATTGGTGTCTCGTTTCATTCATGCTGCTTCTCTTTCCTCTTCTTTTTCTTCATAATCTTACCTTTTCCCATCCCCCCCTCCTCCAATACTTATACTTCTACTCATTGAACCTTGTCATATCCATTCACTCTCTACCATTATCTCGCTACTTTCCCAATATCGTATGCCGTACTACCTACCAATTTTTTCGGTATATTAGATTTTATCACATACTTGTAACCCTCCTTTCTCCGTGTAGCTTAACCTTACTCTCACCATATTTTACTAATATCCCCCTAGACAATACCTCGACCATTCACATACCCTAGGACGAGCCAGACGTAAACCTATGCAACACTAATCATTCGATTTCACATCTTCACCTTACTAAATATGTAAATGTAAAATTACCTAGGTGTACTTTTGTTCATTTACTCCCAAATTTCCGTACAGGGTTACCAATACTTCAAATGTCACTCTATGCTCCCATACCTACCTTTACTTCTATATCCATCACCTCTTTACTGCCATCAACTCAGCATCATGTCCTCTAAATTAATGTACGTACGCGTGTATCAAATTAACCACTCCACCCAACAAAGATATCGGGCTCAATCCCACCCACAAAACACTCTTAAATCATAAAATTTACCTAATCTAACTTAATCCCGTATACCTCGTTAATCCAATCCTAACTTTAACCTCTACGATTTCTTCCCACTTTGCTCCACTCCACCGAACAATCTTTCCATCCACCCCTCACCCTCCCCAGCTCCCCACCCAACTAACTCTCCGCGCTTACTAATCTGTATACATAGCAGGACAATCGCACGTGTAACTCACTACTCGAAAGTTTCTCTTAAAGTATACATAACATTATAATCTTCCTTAATCAATACTCATTATATTCATTCTAACCATCTCGAGTAATCTAATCTAACATACTCCTCAAGTCAATCCTATACCCGCCTTCCACCCCTTAATCACACCAAACCGTTTCTCCAACTCCCACCTCACCCCAAATCACCTGATTCGTCATCTGCAACATCACTGTCTGGTTTTCCTTCCGTGCAAACCCTAGGGCTTTTTTGTGGCTGGAGGTGGCTTGTTTTAGTTTGTCCGTTTTCGTGTGGAATGGGCGTGATCATTTCCCATTAACTTACTCTAAATGTCAAAAATTTGTCGCATTATATTCGTATACTTATATGTGTATTATATCTATAACGTTCAGCAGTGTTTATGCATTAATCTTTGTTGCCTTGTCAGACCAGACATTACATATGATTGTTGCCTTTTTTTTCGAAAAGTTTACCCTACTTATTTTATCCGTTTAATCTTCCCCCCTCCCCATCGAACTTTATTCCCTTTTCTTGCCCATTCAAAGACATCTTCAAACTACTTGTTTAATTTTGTGACTATTTTCACGTTGGTTGGGTAAATCATCCTCAATTTTACCCACCCTCTAACTTATTTCGTCGCCTTGGAATAATTAACATTTTTTATACATTTTAGCTAAAGTATCATTCGTCAAATCCCTCGGATAAAGTATTAAACGCGTCCTTAGTTTGCAAGGAAACTTTTACCCTCCCTAACGCTTTAATACTATCATGAATTATTCACTTATGCAAAATTTTTCAACACAAGATCGTACAGCTGAATTTAGGTCTATCGTTTCACAATTTGAGCGAAAGTTAACCTTTCAGTCAGGAAATCGGGTAACCTCCCGTCGTTCCAAACTGCTTTCCTCAGTAAAATCTTCATTAACTGATAATTCCGCAGCTGCAGCTCCACCCAATCATTCTCAATCCCCCGATGTCATATCTTCATCAGTTTCAAGTCAATACGAAGACAGTTCCCGCATTGCATCTAATGAATTATCCACTCCCCCTCAGGTTCCTCGACATATACGCACCGAATTTGCCCGAAATGCTGCAAACATAGGCCGTGGTATCTCACTTACCATGGAAAAACTTCATCAACTAGCCCAACTAGCCCAAAGAAAGTCATTATTTGATGATCGCTCTGCCGAGATAAATCGTTTAATCTTTGTAATAAAACAGGATCTTGAAGCTTTGAATCAAAAAATTTCGTCCCTACAATTATTGGCTAGAAATTCCGCCAATTCTTCCGGAAAAACTTGGCTATCGTCCGTTGACTCATATTCTTCTATAAATCAACAGTCCGAGCATAATAATAATGTGGTAGTTATGTTGCAAGGAAAGTTAGCCGATGTAGGAAATTCTTTCAAAAATGTGCTCGAGTTGCGTACAAAAAATATTCAAGCTTCTAGATCTCGTACGGAAAACTTTATATCAACTGTTGGCGCTGCTGCAAGTATGCGCTCTATAAACCAAGTTATTCCATCGCGTAATCTCCCCAACACTTTAAGTGTACACGGAACTCCTTCAAATTCTGAAGCACTGACCAAGCGTCGCTTACCCGCTGATTCCGATTCACTTAGTCTCGACCCCAACGCTTACTCTTCCAGTTCTGGTCAATCTGTTTCCTTAAAACAACAGCAACAACTTTGGAACGACATGGAGGAAGCTCGTCCGCTCGTAAACCCCAATGGTGATCTCGCCTCTCTGGACTCCACCCAAGGATATTTACATCAACGTGGCGAGGCTATAGAAATGATTGAAAAAACTATTCATGAGCTAGGCGGAATGTTTTCCCAACTCAGCGCAATGGTTGCTCAACAGGGTGACGTTTTACAAAGGATTGATGCAAACACTGATGACATCGTATCAAACGTTACTGGTGCTCATGAACAATTAATTCGGTATTGGCATAGAATGTCCCGAAACCGTTCCATACTGCTAAAGTTCTTTGGTATACTTATGATAGTTTTTCTTATATGGGTGCTAGCTGCTGGTTAACTTGTTTGCATTTCATTTTAGCCGCCGTGTTACTCACAAAAATTTGTTCATTCGTACTTTTTCTGATACATGCTCCAGATAAATTTGTGTTAAACTTTGTCGGTTGTAGTCTGCATTCAAAATTGTAAATATTCTATACTTTGATCCTGAACATACCACGGTAAATAGTGAACCAACATGTCCAGAGTACAAGAGCATGGTCTATGCAGCTACGTATAGCGTAAGGGAAAATTTTGAAGTACAAATCATCACATCACCATCCGTGACGCAACGTCAATTATAGAATGAAACAATGCCCAACTTGAATATGTTGGGCTAAGCGTTGACACGAATGTTCCATTAGATTTGATTAACTTTACAGGAAAAAATGTGGTAGGCAGGCAGGCGGAAAGTTTAGGCTAGCGTCATGAGTGAAAGTGTGCACTTGCAGACAGTAGAGTACAGTGTATGTGATAACGTGTAAGCAGGGTTAGACAACGATGCGCTAATGCAAGCGGGATTCCAGTGCTTTAAACCGTGATAAATGATTGCGAGGATCATTCTTAAATTCATCGGCTAATCAGCGAATTTAATGGTTAGTAAAAAAATCGCGTTCGGATAACTAAAATAAGGAGACTACCTACTGAATGACATGGCCGTAGCTATCTCGTTAACGCCGTAAAGAACGATTGCGCCTGGCGTATAATATATGGTTTAATCATCTTGTCTAATCGAACACGTACACTTGCGCATGATAAAAGTACACGTACCAGCTGTATAAAATGGCCACATTACTCTCGCTATAGTGAGAAAAATGTTAGAATCATCATGAACAAGTTTTGCAGAGTTTTACGTCAGGCATTAAATACTTGATAAAGAAAGTTCCTAACACTACACTTACCGACTGGAGCGGGCCACTTACGCCCGAATAGAGATATAACTGAAGCGGAAATTTGCCCCATTTAACAATTCCGTATTTCGCGTAACGATAAATTTGGTGATCTTTTGGTAGCGTAGATAACGCGTATCGATCCTCTAGACTCGTACAGTACACTCTCTCAGTTGAGCATGCACACACTCTTTTGTTACTACTCCACACGCACGTAAGTTAACGCGTAAATAATGAAAACTTAAATGCAAAATTTTCGGTAGTCCTAACTGCTGCTAAAAATTGTACGTGATTAATTCTGCCAAAATCTAGGAAAAAAAAGTTTTTTTAATCGTCGACAACAGATAAACTTAAAAAACCCTGACAAACCCTTTCGGGGAAGATCATCTTCTAATATCACGTGCAAGCCGGATATTAAATCGTCCGAAGTTTAAGTGGATGAGTGGCGCGTGGGGTGTGGCTTGGGTGGGAGGAGACAAAGTTTGGAGTTGTTAAAGGATGGTTTATTTGAGGAAGAAAAAGATGATGAAATAAGTTGGAATGTATAAGGAAAGGAAAGAAGAGAGGATATGAAAATGATTATATTATTGGAGTATATTTTAGTTAAAACGTTATAGTCGAATTAAGTTGGGTAACAGTGGAATAAAATTTAAGGTTCATGGAACACATGTAAACAGTATAGGTTGAAAGAGAGATAAAATAAATAATTTAGGAAAATTATTTATCCTTTCGAGCAGTGAAAGACTCTTGGTTGATAGGGGATTTTATGCTTAGACACCAAATGCTAAGGTATTCACAGATATTCAAGATAATATCCACAACGAAACTAGAGTATATACCAACAGCAAGACCGAGGCTCATGTATAGAAAAGCTACCTGGTTTTCAGGATTGGCTAATAAGGTTGAATAGGCAGGAGGAAAGTTTTTGGGCAGCGGGGAAACTTGAAAAGTGAAATGCTCTGATTTAAAGCCTGACACGGCTAAGCTGGTACTAATCAAACCTTCGATGACGGCAATGGCTAGTGGTATCGTTAATAAAATTGTATTTGGAAAGGTACTCTTGGTTATATGAGCAACAATTATACGACCCACGCTGTAAGCGTTAACCACTCCAAGGTATAACATGAGGGTGATTTGTTGATTACGAAAAATGTAAGGGTGAATATACAAGAAAATAGGGACGAGAAGCCATGTGAAGAAAAAGGGCAAAAGACCGACGAAAGCTGAAATAACGGGCTTTTTTTGAGATAGCCTAGCACGTAAAACGTTGTAAGCAGCTTGAAAGATATTGAAGACAAGGACTATGCCACCATAAACCATTATCCATTCATTCCAAGCGAAGTCGTAGATTATTTGAGGAATGAATGGTACAGATTGATGATGGATGCCCAGGTATAACAGAGCGGGTTCCGACCAAAAATGGCTCCCTCCAATGTACGCAGTCCAAAAAAATATGAGACAAATGATTAAAAGGCCTTCGACGGGACCTGAAACTACACCAAGAGTTAGAGTATGAGTGTAGTATTCTTCCCAAGTCTGAATATAAAATGTTAATTGGGTAGTAAAGAGTATGAGGAGGGTTCGCCAAGATAAGCCAAGATTAACGGAAGCGCAAAAGATTAAGCTACCGAGGGAAGTGTTTAAAGCGTCAACGCCATGATCGAAAAGTTCACCAAGAGGACCCGATTGGTTGGTTCGACGAGCCTGAAGTCCATCAACAGCATCGAACGTTTGATAAAGAAAAAGGCCGATACCCCAGGAAATGTATACCCAAGAAGGGCAATCAACGTTCAAAGTTGGACAGTAGAAAAGTAAGGTAAAGAAGTTAATAATAATAAAAACGAATCCGAGAAGGGTGATGAGGTTTGGGGCCATAGCCCGAGGGAAAAGATGAATGACAACATTTGTGTAAAACGGTTTTAATACATAGCGAGAAATGAGACTTTTATCGACGCCGGAGTATTTATATTCGCGTAAACGAGAAAGTTTATCTTGACGAATATACATGGTGAAGGGAGAAGATGAGTGTATGGTCGATTAAGGTATAATAATTAATTTTGGTATAAGATTCAAAAGTGATAGTAGAAAAGAAAAAAGAACAAGGAGAGGAATAATACAGCTGACAGTAGTATGTTGAAGAGAAAATAAATTAAGAAAAGAATAGATCAAGTTACGCGATAAGAAACGAATAAAGGAGGAATTGGTGATAATATAAATGATAAAGTAATGGTTAGGAAGTGGTAGATTACTTTAGTAAATATGAAAGGGAAACCATAATGAGAATAGATGGGAAACCCAAAGAAAGATTGGGATGAATAGGTGAGAATAAATTTTGGGGGAAAGGGGAATAAAAAAGACGAGAAAATGGGCGAATAAAATATGAAAGGGTAAATGATAACAGAAGAAAAATCTTTTACCTTAAACGGTTGCCGGTACCGTAGCTGCTGCCGCTACCACTGCCACAACTAGCGCTAATACCAGCGGGGCCATCACTACCGCGGGCACTCCCACTGGTGAAGTCATCACGAAAATTTGAATAAAAGGACGAAATGTGGCGATGTGTGGCGGTGAAAAATCTATTTATAGAAAGGGAGGGGGAAGATGAGGGAAGTAGGAGGGCAATGAGGAGAATTGGAATGAGGGTGTATAAGATCAAAGGAATTCGATTGAGGGAGGATTGAAGGGGGTTTGAATTTTCACGTTCAAATTTGAGAAGGGTGTCAAGCTTAAATTTAGCTTGGTTTAATCGGGAGCGAAGAAGAGTAGCTTTTACTTGGAGGTTTGTTAAATCATTTTCAATGGAGGTGAGGGCGGTGCGATGGGGTGTGAAATCGCGAATTTCATAGAGTAGCTGAGAGTAAATTTCATTGTGGAGTCGATGAGAATTATCAACAAGTGTATCTGATAATTGTTTGCTATGTCGGGATATTCGTAGAAGGTCGGATAAGGTTGATTGTAATTGGCGTTTTGATGTGAGGAGAATATCAAACAAATGGTTGACTTGTAGACCAAGGAGCACTGATCGAATAGTTAAAACTTCAAGAGGCGGAGAGGATAAGGATAATTTAGTTAGATTTTCAGCCACTAAAGATGGTGGAGATGGTGATTTTGGCGGGTATGATGTGGTAGTTGACGACTTCGTCGTTGTAGTAGTTGATGTTAATGTCATGATATCGGTCTGGTACAATATAATTACCAATATTTTAATTGTAAACGTTTATCCCTTAACGTCTTCACTCGTATATTTACCATGTCAACCCAACCGACTAATGAGGTGTCCGTACAGAAAATTTCACGTGTGGATGTGTATTAAACTATTAAGATTTAACTGTCAGGGTTAAACTTCAAGTAAATCGCGGGAGCTTTGGGACGCCTCAATATTAGCACTCTCAAAAAATCATTTCGTGAAATTTAATAACTGTGATCACAAAATAGTTAGAAACACGGTGTATAAAATATGAATAATAAAACTCTGCAATCTCACAGTTAAATCTCGGCTTTTTGATAATAAACTTTTCTTCATCATTAGCAAAGTATTTAAGGGTAAACTAAGCCAAGATAATCTTGCACTAATTGGGAAAAAATGGTGTAGAATTTCATAAATGTCGATTCTCTTTCATTTCGTATACCCTAAACTTTTTCCCCATCCTATTCTCCATCAATCACATCTTAGTAAGCAGTATAAAATATGGAGAAGTTTGGCACGGTTGGGGTAAGCTGGGGGAGGAGATTTGTCGTAGAGGAGTAGTAAGGGGTAGCACTGATTTGTGATGGTGATTGGAGTGTAGGTGCTATGGGAGAGAAAAGGAAGGGTTAATGATTGTATGTGATGAATGGGATGTAAGTGTTAGCTGTGAGAGGAAGTTAGTATAGGCGAAAGAAATGATAATTTTATTTGGTGTGATGGGGACACGATTGGAAATTCAGGCCTGAAATAGTATAAATTTTAACATGGAGCGGGTTCTCAGGGGCATAATGCACATTGATGGAAGTAAGGATATTGATAAGCTAAGGATGAGGCAAAATTATCAGTTAAACTATGAGATCGAAGTAGACAATTCATCGTGAAATAAGGCATGCATATAAAAAGTTTTCATGGATTAGTTAATTCTAACTCGTAAATTGAATTAAGCATATAAAATTAAGTTAAATATTAAAACAAATGAATTAATTGGGTAGAAGGAAAAATTTGGTGCTTTAAGTACTTGTGCACCTTGAATATACAAAACTTCTAGAAACATTACGCAATACGAATCAAGAAATACTAATCATATTAGTAATCATGATACTTCCATCTAAGTATCAGCGAGGGGTTAACATATAGAGGCATTCTAGGCTAAGGGATAGTAGGAGATGCTCGAAACAAAAACTTTAATTAGTAATTAATTTCATGCTCATTCCTATGCTCATGTTGCTACCCGTATACCCGTATACCCGTGTGGCCATATGGCTATATGCTCACACACTCACATTCTCTCCGCCCATACTCCAATACTCCCACTCGTCCTCCCACCTCACACTTCAATGTGTATATTCATATGGCTATATGGGCAGACTGTAGGGGAAAGGAGCAGGTTACCAGACCTATAAATTTACATCCGAATCTTTTCCTCCACACGGCATTATGCCGCACTGTGCCGTACATCGTACTGTACTGCACAGCTCTACGCCACACTACGCCACACCACACCTCTTCCTTCCTTATCACATCTTCCACGCCTTACCTAATCATTATGTCCGGCTAATCTACGGTAGTAGATTCATCGCCTATTTAATCTAACACTTTTGACACACTTTCACCTTTTCTCCTTTCCTCCTTTTCACATTTTTACATCGCGTTACTTTTCTTTCGCCTTACTCCCCCGCGAAAATTTTATCATCTGTCTCTTCAAGAATTTTCTCAGTTTTCAAACTTTTATTCTCCTTAAATTTACAATTTTTTTCCTTTTTTGTTTTTACGGAGAAAATTCGAGATTTTCGTTTTCCTCTTTTACCATTTTTTCCCGTTAATGTGGCGTAATCGCCGCGCTTTCTATTCCATTGGCCAACCTGTTTTCTTTTCGTTAACTTATTAGTCTACATTTCTCGGGGCTACTTTTACACGATATCTTCGTTTCTACCTCGTCGCCGCTCGCTCATAATTTTATTCTTCTTCTTATAGCTCTTCTTATTCAATCACTATCTAATTTAACTCGTGAGTCTTAATATATCCGTTCAGTGTTTGTCTATACCTTCTCATCTACTTTTCCATACGTTCTTCCCATACTCAAATTGTCGCTTTCTTACCCTTGTCTTCAAATATTCCCATGCCTCATTATCCTATATCTTCTTCTCATCCGTGATCTACTCTTTTTACACACTTAGTCGTTATATCGCGCTTGTTACTTGTCTTTCTGCTTTTTATATAATTACCCATCATCATTATGACTCTTCTTTTTGCTCATTTTTTCTTTTCCTTCTCTTACTCTCCCTCCTCACCAGATGGAATCTTCTTCATATAATTCTACTCTTCGGGATCCGCCTCCATTTCGTCGGAGGTCGCGAAATCGGTCGCGTTCTCCATATAGTATTGATCGATACCAACCTGATCGCCATCATCATGGTCATCATTCGCTACGCGATGATCCATATCGAAATCGCGAAGAGTCCCGTTCCCGTGATGATTTAGTGTCATCCCGACGACGTTCTCCCGTACCCCCATCCTCTGCTCCCCCAATGGCGGGTTCCGCTTCTGGTAATACCGTTAACTCCTTATCGAACAACTTACCTGGCAATAATGCCCCTAAGCATCAAGTGCATACTTCTCCTGCCGAGCGGTATCCTTCACATGATACTCCTGGCAATGTTAACTCTTTTACCCCTGTTAATCCAATCCCTAATCCCCTCTCTCTTGATTACCAGGTAGGATTTAACTACTTTGCTGAATGGTGGCGAATGGACCAACAAGTTCAGAACGCCAATTCCAACTCTGGCGACCGTCAACCCCCTCATCGTCGTCATCATGATCGACTTCGTTCCGAGCGGGAAATCCGTGAAGAACGTGCCAAAGAACGTGAACTTATCCAAACTGCCTACGATTCTTACAAGGAGAAGCTACACATTCAGTTAGCTCGAAACTTCGTCTATCTTCACAAAAATGAAGAATGGTTCAAGGAACGTTATGATCCCGTAGTTCGCACAGGCTTCCGTGAACGTCTGTCAAACTTTAGACGGGATGCTTATAACACCTGGAAAGGTCAGCTGGAATCAGGTCATTTTGATAATTTTACCCTCGAAGGTATATATAAAAATGAGAGCAATGGTTCAGGTGGTGTTATCGATAAAGAAGAGGGTGAAACTACCGCAGCCAACGAGGTATTGGGCGTCAGTGATCTGCTGCCCGCTAAAGGTGGAAATTTGCCCGATGAAGCTAGTCAATATCCAACACTTCTCATTAAAACTATCGCTCCGACTGTGAGTCGGGAAAAAATGGAGGAATTTTGTCGCGAACATCTCGGTAACGGTATCGGAGGCTTTAAATGGTTGAGTTTGAGCGACCCCAATCCGTTAAAAAAATGTCATCGTATTGGATGGGTTATTTTAAACGTAAATAATGCTTCAAAGATGAGTAAATTAGGCTCTGGATCTACGGATGACTCGAATGATGCGTCTGCTCAGCTCCAAATTGGTGATGATACAATCGATATGGGTGTCGAAAGTGGCGAAAGAGACACTGGAGGTGAAGGTGGTGACAGTGTGAGCAACAGCGGGATTGCTAATAATAAATCATCTGATCATGTTAAGGCTGATCATTCTTCATTCTCGTCTATTGCCAATAAAGCTCTTGAGGCTCTAAATGGGAAGACCATCCATGACGAAGAGAGAGGTGACTTTACATGTCACGTTGGTGTTCACGAACCTCCTTCATCATCGAGAAAAAAAGCTTTATGGGATTTATTCTCTGCACCTGAAAGAATTGAACGTGATTTGTGGTTTGCCAGGAGACTTGCGGAAAAGTTTCAGAAAGAGTTGGGGAGTGATTACGATGGGGTAGAAAAAATTGAAAGTCGGGTTGAAGAGTTAAGGAGAGAAGGGCAACTTCGCTCACCTGCTGCAACAGCTGCTGCTCCCCAGTCTGACAATGGTGTTCCGGTCAACTCCACCTCTGCCACGAGCGAAGTCACGAAAGATGTAGAAATGGAAGCTAATGGCGAGGAAAGTGAAAATGGGGAAGAAGATCCTTCAGGAGAATCCATCGGTATTGATGGGGCTAATGGAGATGTTAACTGTGACGCAACTAAAGCTGACGGTAGAGTTGAAAATAGGAGATCATCCGAGAGTACTGGGGTTAGAGACGATAACAAGAGTAAAAACGGAGATGGTGAAGATACTGAAATGAAAGATGAGGATGATGAAGGGTTATACAACGATGATGTTGACGATGAAGATATATTAGTTCAAAAGAAGAAGTTGGATTTATTGATCGAATATTTGCGAAGAGTTTTTCATTTTTGTTTCTTTTGTGTCTTTGAAAGTGATTCGATACATGAGTTAATGAGAAAGTGTCCAGGAGGTCACTTAAGAAGACCTAGGTCAAGTTTAACTTCTGCGGCTAAATTAGCGGCTAAAGCCAGTGCTGTTGGGCAAACGTTCCCCGTTAAACGAAGTTTGGGGGTCAGCGAAGAAGGCGATTGTGCTACCGGAGGAGGAACGACAAACTCCACAACGGCAGCTAATGGGAATGGGTCGCAAACAGGAACGAATAGTAACAGCGGTGGTGGTGATGAAAATAATAAGTATATGAAAGCAAATGTTAAGGGGCATCAGCAATTGCAGAGGGCAAGTAATTGGGTTCGGACTTATGAAGAAAAATTATTACAAATTCTGGAGCCCGAAAAAGCTGATATTAAGAAACTGGGAGGTTACGATATTAGTGAAGCCTTGGAGGAAGAATTAATCAAGTTTGTCAAGCAGGAAGACGAAGCTAAATTCCGATGTAAAGTTCCCGATTGTACGAAATTGTTCAAAGGGCAACACTTTTGGAGAAAACATGTGGAGAAGCGACATACTGAGTTCTTTGATCGGATAAAAAGCGATGTAAGTGATGTTCAAGTGGGTTATATTATTATGGAGTTTTGGCAATATTTGAGTATTGAGTGACTAATTGAAATGTGATTTTGTTTACTGTTATACAGATCGAATTGGTAAACGCTTACGCTTTAGATCCAGCCCATATAACGCCCCCCCGGATGGACCTGTCTATGAATAACGGAGGGGGTGGTGGAGGGTTCATGGGAGGCAACTTTGGAAATTCAAACAATAACTTTAACAATATAAATGGTGGAAGATTTATGCTACACCATCATCATCATCATCATCATCCTAATCACCACCATCATCACCAACACCATCCACATCCGCCTATGGGGCCTGGTGGAGGAAGAGGTGGTGGAGTAGGAGGAGGATTTAACGTCAGCAATCCGTTTGGTAATATTCCAGGATTAGTTCCAGGTGTTTCGAATCCTGCAGCTATGGCAGCATTTTTCGCGCAGAATCCCATGCAGTCCAATATAGCATGGTCGGCAGCAGCAGCAGCCGCTGCAGCCGCCACAATGGGAATGTTTGGTGATGATGAAAGGCATATGGGAGTAATGAGAAGGTTTGGACCAGGATCTGGTGGACCAGGGAATACAGGTGGAGGTGGTGGCATTAATAGGGGTAATAATTTTCGAGGAATAGGTAACGGACCTTATGACAGAATTGGCGGTGTCGGTACGGGAAGAGATATGAGAAATACTAGATGGAATAACAGTGGAGGTAGATTAACTCCGCCACGGATAGGCATGGGGGGAGGTGGTGGGGGTGGAATGCATAGGATGGGAGGTGGTATGATTGGTGGAGGCGGTGGTACAAGGATGATTGTTAACCAAGAGAGCATACATCAAGGAAGAAGCTTAAAAAGTTATGAAGATTTGGACGCAACTTCATCGGGAGGTAATGGTACATCAAACTTGGATTATTGAAACGACGGCGGGTCAGTTTGGTTAGAAAGTGATTAGAGTGGTAATTATCGGTGTATGTGGCAAATTGATTTGATAAAAGGGATACAAAAACAAAAAAAAGGCATAATAATCCCGTTAAGCAAAGGGCGTGATGTAATGTCTTCATGGGAGGCAATGATCCAAAATTATTGAAATAGGAAATGTTCCAAAGTCGGGGAGATACGTATATTTCTGGATATGCGACTTTATGATTGATCTATTTCCTTGAGAAACTGAGATTGGATTTTCTCTAGACGTTGGTTCCACCATTCCTTTTCAATAGGTAATTCGGACATAAGCTCTGAGATATTTTCACGGACTGAGTTGTTGTTGACGATTTCATTTGCAGATTGAAATATAGTTTGGCCCCAGTTGGGTGATAGGGTGTTGGCTTGGTGTATAATATCCCGAATTTCGACTTCAAGATCACGTTCTGCTAGTTGAAATGACTGCCAAAGCTCTTCCCCAACGCAACCTCGTTGAAGTAAGGAATGAAGTGGTTGTTTGCACGTTCGTAGGTTAACAATTCTTGTGATAGTTTCTGTGGCGCGGCGAAGCAAAGCTGCTTTTAGTAAGGAGGATGTTGGAGTGAATGATTTAGCTTGCGGAACTGATTTGTTGTCATTTGATAATTGTGAAGAATCCTGTTCCGATAAAATGTAGAGGGAGAAAAAGAGATCTCGGGAAGTATGTGGGGGAAACCATGAGTTGAGTGAAGCGGCTCTTGCTATATTGATTAGCCAAGGTTAGTGGAGAGTGTACGAGTTTCCAACGATGTTAACTTAGAATCAATAAATTTAAAGTTATTCAGCGTAAACATATTGAAATTTCGTGCATGAAGGCTAGAGTAAGGTAGAGTGTACGCGTGCAGTAGAGCAGGAATTGGGTCAGAAAGGGATATTATACTTACCGGCTTTGCGACGACGATAGAACGTGGAGAATACGGCTAAAGAGCCCAAGAGCACACCTAAATAGATGAAAGGAATGGCTAAATTCAGCCAGTTGACCATATTGATAAATATGACCCAGTGTTATGATTAGAATGTAGAAAAGGATAAATCTTACTTGTATACGGAACACGTATACTTTGACGCGATTAGAGTGAAGATATATAAATATAAAGAAGGGTATAAAAGTACACCGAGATGTAAAACTGTGTTACCAAGCCCATAAGAAAAATTATAGATCCGAATATACATATACTGTTGAATATATTAAAACAACGAATATGCGACCTCTTGCCAGCAAATTTCGTCAACTTCACGATGTTATCGAGAAATCCTTCGCCGAATTTTATATTTTCGCCCATGAGTCACATGACTCCACACCGCCACAGACAGGCGCAGTCGGCGCCTCAGCCACAGTGGATGATTAGTGAGCGTGTGTGGCGAGAAGTGGATTAAATGTGGTGATGGAGATGGAGGAAAAAGTGAATTTTGAAGATATTTTTTAATTTTGGGGGTTTTTCTTGAAGAAGGTTTAGCTGGTGAAGTGTATTTTTTATGATTTAATAAGTTTGAGTGTTAATATTATATTGTTATGGCACCTTCACAACTTAAACAGCTGAAACAAACGTTAAAAGATGCGGGCGTTTACGGCAATCCCAGCAAAAAACGGAAACGATCGGCCAACTTATCCCGTAAAGCTAATGTTAAACCAATGATTAATCCATATGATGTTCGGTTTACCAGACGGAAGTATAGCGATAGTTCTGTAAATTCCAAAGGCACAGTTAAAGGTGCGGGAGGAGAATGGGCTATTGTGGGAAAACCTATGAAATCTAAAAAGCGTATGGAAGAATATCGCGAAAACACCATACTTCACGAATTAAATCATCGGGGCAGAGTGGGTGGGATAATGGATAGACGAATTGGGGAAAACAATTCTAGTTTACGCCATGATGAAAAACGTACGGCTAGAATGATACATCTTGCTCAATTACGAAGTCGTCGTAGAGGTGCATTTGATCTTGAGGATTCCGAGTTTTTAAACGATCAAGGAGATTATGGCAATTCAAGTGAATCAGGTGAAGATTTAAATTTAACGCATTTGGGTCGTAAGCTAGAATTGGATGATACAGGAAACGACGATGGTAACGAGAAGTATTCCAAGGATAATCTTGCCGCACCTTCTGAACAACTTTTAGATGAGCCAAATGTTAGAAAATCCCATGTAGAAGTTATGCGTGAAATTATAGCCAAGTCGAAACTGCATCGATACGAACGGCAACAGACTATGGCGCAAGACATTACGATCAAAGAAGAGTTAAATGAGCGAGTTCCTGAATTACTTTCAACATTTGTTCAGTTAACCAAGGAAATCCCCCGCCCTAATGTTGATTGTGAAGCTAATGGGGTTAAGGACTTGCAGAGGGCAATTGATAATGAAGATAATGGAAATGTTCAGGGAATCACTAAGGAATCTTCATCGTATGAGGGTTTACTTAATAAACTTAAATTTGATGGTAAGGCTTTGCCAACGGAGAGGAGTAAAACTCAGGAAGAGTTACAGCGTGAACATGATGAATTTTTGGAAAAATTGGAAAAAGCTCGAATTCAACGAATGGAGGGTAGAATGGATGATTTTTGGGAACGGGACTCGAACAAGGAAGCTAAAGATGATGATGGCGATGATGATAAAAGTCCCGACTTTGAAATGACAGATGTGTACAATTATGATAACGAGAGGTTTGACAATGATAAGCAACTGGAACATATATTACCCACCAATGGGCAAGCCGATGATGAGCCATTGGGGAAATGGAGGGATTTATGGTTAGAAGGAGAGGAAGATAACTTTCTCATTGACGAAGATGTAGTCACATTAGATGGAAATTCAGACAGTGAATTACAAGAATTTGCTGAAGTGAATGATATTCAACGAGACAACGTGAAGGGTAGTTTAACTGAAAACCAGCTTAGGCAAAAGGGTGAACATGCCAGAGATGTTGAAGCATATACAGCACACGATGAATTGGATGAAATGGAGCTTCCGAAGGATTATACTGAATTTAAATTCAAAATTCAGGGTAAAAGTAACGAAACGATACAAAGATTAGTTGATCGGTTAAGCAGTACATGTAATGGTAATGCTGCCTTTATTCTGGTGGATTATCTTTACGATGTACCAGATCAGCCACTCATGGTGATTGATCAGATTATCCAAAATCTTCACAAAATAGCATGGCGTGAAAGTCAAATGGCCAAAGCTAATTCCATATCTAGTACATATCAAGCCTTTGGAAAACATTTGGTGAGAATGCACAATAATAAAACCATTGAACCCGGGGATCTGGCAATTTTAACGGCGATTTCTCACTTGTATACTACATCGGACAAATGGCACGCAGTGGCTACACCTGCTATGCTTATTATCGGTCGCTGGCTTGCGTTACACGCACCCAGCGTACACGGAAAGCAACTGGGGCCAAGGGACTCCACAGACGATGATACTGGGAGTAGTGCAATTGGTGATAATGGGGCTAATAAGAATGATAATATAGACGTAGAATATGAACCGAAAGCGGGTTTTGGGTCAATTACGAAAGAAAAAAGGATTACGGATGAACATGTATACACTACTAATTGTTCAGGTGAATCTAACCTAATTAACATGTCATCTACATTTGACATTACTACATCCCCACCTTCACCCAATACGCAAAATCAACGGATCGGTGCATTTTTAGTGGCTTTGGCGGCGCATTATCAGCGGCTAGCCAGGCGATACGTGCCGGAGATGCTGCGATACACCGAAATGGCACTACTGGCCTCATCTAATGACAGTTCCGCCAATAAAATTGGCAAGCTTAATGAATACCATTTGACGGACAATGGTAAAGTAGATCCCCATATAGATGAAAGCAAAACTGGAGCTGTTGATGAAACGCACAAACAGCCCATTGTTGAATTGGATGAAATAGGTTCATTAAAACTTGATCATTTACACAATTTGGAAGCAATGAGCAAGCTCTGGATTGATCAAGCAGCTTTTGTTGAAATGTTTGGTACTTGTATGGCCGGGGGAAGATTGGATGAGGAGTTAGTAGAGGTTAATAGAAAGAAGGAAAAGACAAGAATTATAAAAGATATACAAGATCGTTTGAATGAAGCTAAACGTTCGCGAAGAACAGTCGAACTTCATCATCACCGTCCTCGTGCAATTCGCATGCATATTCCTCGTCTTGAGCCATCACGTTTTGCGCCTCCCGATGCAATACGACAGTCAATTCATACAATGCTTACGGGCTCACAGGCATCACAACTTTCACCCGGCCAGCTTTACAGGATTAAAAAGCAGACGTCCACGCTCACGCGCGAGCGTAAAGCCGCCCTGCGCGAATTACGTCGTGATGCTCGTTTTGTTGCACAAGCTCAACTGAAGGATCACATTGCCCGGGATCGTGCGTACAACGCCCGTATGCGTCGCATTGAAGCCGAGATTCGCACTTCATGACTGTGGCTAGTCTAATTATTTAACTGTCTAAATCTCCTGGTGTTTAATTCGGCGCCTCGTAGTCTGGCATCTCCACCATAGGCTACGTTAACTTTCAATATTTCCCGATATCAATGACAATTTGATGGACTGACGTGTAACGAGTGTGGGCTAATCCATATTATCCATCGTAAACGGTTTTCTCTATTCACGGTTAATCTGGCCATGCACACTTAGTGTATCCGTCCGTCCTCGTTCTGTCTGGATTAATTGCCTTATTTGTCAATTTGTGTACACGCATACCTACGTACTCCCATCTACACATGTGTATTCATTTTATCCACGAGATACACTGGTCTACACCTATGCATATTCTCATGCGCTATCTTATCCCATACACATGGCTTCGTCCACTTGACTTGACGTCATATCAACTACTTTTTTCACTATATTCTTCTAATTTATTCCGCCAAATTTAACATTATACTTATCATCACCTTCAGCTATGCCTTCAAGGCTGCTCGCAGTATCATTACCCCCTTCTTTACACGCCTCTTCGTGAACTTCATCACGTTACATATCTGTCGAGTGGGCAGGTGTGTGGATGGATGGGTGGATGGATGGATGGATGGATGGAGAAATGGACGGATGGACGGATGGACGGATGGATAGACAGACGGGCGGACGGGCGGACGGGCAGACGGACGGATGATGTATGATGGACCCTACATGAAATACCCCGCTGTTACTTTTTCCATTCTAATCAATTCCTCTTTTGATGCCTTTGGAGTTTCTTGTGTCTGGTTCATCTATCCTGCCCTGCCCTTCCCTTCCCTATTACAGATACTTTTCTCACTTAATTCGCCCGTTCTATTTTCCAATTTCCTACACTTCTAATATGCCGTTATTGTCGGATCCCCCTAAGCCATCCTACATATATTAATCGGACCATCTTCTCAATCTTCATTCATGCCATAACTTTTACATTTTCCACCCCTCTTCATCGTGTGTGAGTGTCCCCGTTCATCATGCCATCTTCTACTTCTCAATCTAACAAATCTCTTCCTCCTGCTCCCGCTCCCGCTCCCGCTCCCGCTCTTCCTCCTCCATCATGCCAAACAACTTCTCTTCCTCCTCTTCATGTTCACGATAATGCCAACGCTCCAGTATCCAATGGATCACCACTTACCCTTCCGCCCATTTGGCATATAACCAAAAATTTACCGGTTTCTTCACCGAAATCTTTACTGGCTACGTACCATCAACAAGTTCCTGTGAATTCTCCTACTACCCTTGCAACATTGTCAGGTACATTCTCTACACTTCAACCATCCCGGCCAGTTTCAACTTCAGCAACCGGCTTTTCATCCGGCTCGCATCCAGGGTCCAGCTCAATTTCGCCAATCGTTAACCCAAGTGTTAGTGGCGATGTCGGATCTGTTAGCATGACATGTCAATCAATTTTGACATCTTCTCTATCCATGTCGACATCCTTACCTACAATAAACAAAGTTTCCTCGGCTTCGCAATCATCTGGATCTTGTGGAATAGCGGTAAATAGTACATGTGAACGTTCGTCTATGGCCCGGACTTCCTTGCACCATTACACTCACTCAAATCAATTTTATCCTCACGTTACGCCAACTTCTCATCCGCTTTCACTTACTACCCCGCGTAATGTTCACGGACATAAAACCTCCTCCCGTAGACGATTTTCAACGTCTAATCTTTACCATCATTTGAATCATCATGATAGAATTGTTTCTGGAAATCCGAATTTGGTTCATCTTTCAGATCGTGGACCATTTAAAGACATTCCTGATCAAGGTACAAGATCTGAAACTTGTAAATCTCCCGCTAAAAAGTTGGCCAAAATGGATCCCATCCATTCTGCCTGTAAGTCGGAACTGTCGATTACATTGAGCCAAAGTCAGCCTGCAATAACGAAGGCCGCGGCGTCGGCAGTATCACCAACAGTGATGGCCACCACAACAGAGGCTACAACCACGATGACGGCGACGGCGACAGCAACAACAACCGCAACATCCGCAACTACAGCATCCACAGTGTCTACTAAATCTAATTCTAGTGAAAGTACTACCTCGTCAAGCACGTATTCGCGCACGCCCGAACTACGCATAACGCATAAAATGGCCGAACGCAAACGCCGTAGTGAGATGAAACTGTTATTTGACGAGCTGAACTCCAATTTACCTTCGATACCCGGAAGTAAAACAAGTAAGTGGGAGATATTGTGCCGAGCAATCGACCATATCAAAGGTTTAAAGTTCAACGATATTGCTTTGCGCCATGAATCTCAACGACTACGAGAGAATCTTCAGTTGTTTAACCTTATTGAAGATGAAAACAAGCTATTACGCGATGAAGTTTATGCCATGTGGCAGCATTTATCCTCAGGATCGTCGCTACCAGTCAAGCCTATAATTGAAGCTTCCTGCACAGCTGCTACAATGCCGGTAACAGCATCATCATCATTATCATCAGGTCCGGCACTAGCGCCACCTTCTTGTGTATCGTTGGCAACTTCATCACTGTCATCATTATCATCTTCTTCGTCTTGCTCATCTTCATCCTCATCATCGTCCTCGTCTACTTCTTCGGTTAATTTCTTGTCACATTCTCCATCTCTATCAATATCTTCACTATCACCATCGCCATCTCCTTCTTATGATAACTTACCCCATCCCTCTGGACCCACACCCCATCATTTGTCGACGGGTATCTGCAAAACCCGCGATACAAATTCTGTTATACCGATTCTGCCGTCAATATGCACGGATCCGGGCCTTGACGCCGCTACTACCGCTACTATTGCAGCCGCCGCCACTAAACCCACTTCTGGACCAGCTACTTTAAATATCGGAAACAGTGGTAACGTTAACGCTTTTAATTCAATTCACCTTAATTCACCCGGCAATTTACTCTCGATAAACGAGTCCAATGAAACAGATTCTTCCGTAGGAACGTCTCACGATGCCAATACAAAATTATCTCGCACCTTGAACGTTCCTCGACCGCCTTTCTCCCCTGTTTCATCCAACTCTTTCACTATGTCTAATTCCCAAAATATTGCTAGCTCGTTGTCACTAACTAATACTCTACAACCCGCCGTTTCAACAGCTCTACCCGTTACTGCGTGCACAAATGTTCCTTGTCTGGCATTTTCTGCAGTTCACGATGGCACTATATCAAAGTCCAAAATCAGTCTTGCTACTGCCTCTCATCGGTTGTAACGTCCAATGATACACGCTTAAATGATTTGCGTCAAGTTTACGCTAATGTAGCCATAGCCTTGCGATAAGACGTGTGCTTTTTTATAAAAACACACCCTTTGCAGACACTATTATCATGGATTTAAGTGCATATTACTTTGATCTACACGTATAGGTTGGGTTTGCGTGCGTGTGTGTATGCATATAGTCTGTCAAGTTAACCTTGTGTATGTCATGGCAGTTCAATCTAGCTATATTCATCGTTTAGACTAGTCGTTAAATAGAGTGGATTTTGTCTTTGCCTTAACACGATGTACACGCCTTTCCAAATCAAGTAAACGTTGCCGCCATTCCACGTAACATTGACCAGCGGCCAAAACTGCCAGTTGATGCCAATGTAGTACTAGCGCACACGATTTAACGCGTAAAGTACCGATTAACGTGTGTAAAAGAGTAAAAGCCAGCCTAAGGTGAGAAGGACTTTTCGCAAAACTCACGTTAAACGGTAGCGAAAGAAACTTTAGAAGCACAGGCGTAGTGCGTTCAAGTATATCGGGGGAAGTCGCCGTAGATTTATCAGATTCAGTCCGGGTACAGTTGATTAGCCCTTGTTCGTGCTGCTGTGCGTTATCGTGAGCTTTAGGTGCACTGTACGTATAACTGGACGACTCAACGGGACATAAATCCATAATCATAGTTTCATGAGTACCGACACCTTGAATCTCATGAGACGAACTAAGTACCGTGGCCAACTTTTCCGTAACGCGTGGATAAACGGAATCTTTGCCCAATGTAGTGAATAACCAACTTCCGTGAATAGTGTTAACCTTGACCAGTCTTGACGCTGCATTAGATTCCCCTAGAAATTCTCCAAATCTTCCCTCCAATTCCCCCAATCTTTTTTTAACATCACCCGTTAACTTTGGCCCTTCAACTTCATCGTACGTAGACATTACGATATCTTCATTATCTTGCTCACACGCCGAAAGAAGATATTCCAATCGATATAATCGTGTTTGCAGGCCCGTCAAAACCTGCGATATTAATCGCTTTTTTCGCCGTAATTCCCATCCTTGATCCCCATGTTTATCCATACTTTACATTCCTTGCGTAAAACATTGACGTTCATGAAACTTTTGTTCCCCCACTAACCCACTCTTCCTTTCTACGAATCTTTGAACTTTTGTACACCTTAACGTGTCACACGCTTGATCCACTCTAGTATGCAACCCGGAATCGAACATCAACATCCCACTACACTCCAATTATCATCGACAATAATAGCTCCCGTTCCACTTTCACCATCATCACGTCCCTCCCAAACCCTCGACACTGTTCCGATTCACGTGATGCTGCTGCCGCCCGTTAAATCTCGCGATGGTAATATCGTGATGTGCACCAACGCATTTTTACGCGACTTTTTTTTTACATATTTTTAACTTGCGAATTGTTCTTCCCATACGTACGTGCGTGTGTGCGTGCCGACGTGGGCTGGTGCATGTGAAAAAGCCAGCATCTCCACTAGTGACCGTACCCGCCGTTCTCATGCTAGCGCTAGTCAACTTGGTCCAACTTTTCTATCTTAACGTGTACTCGTGTCCGTGTGCATGCGTTAATGTACACTTTAACTTCATTTACTCCAACACTCGTGAACTCCCTCTGATATCCCTCTATTCTTTTCTAACGTGCTTAAACGTTTATTCATGACTTGGATCTCATCTACTCATCCATCATTTCCACCTCCGCCTCCTCCTCCTCCTTGGTCCTCTCTGATTCCGTATCGTGCGTATTCTCCGTTTACACTTTCTTTGGCGATACCTTAATACTACGCTTAAACATGTCTTCTGATATTGGAACTACTCGCGTTGCTCGCTTCTCAGGCGTGATAAATCTTCTCAATACCAGTAAGTTACCTTTTAACGTTCATTATATCCCCTTTATCACGATATATTTACCCGACTGACACTTACCTACGTGTATTCTTTAGTCCTCGGTGCCGGTTTGCTTGCTATGCCAGCTGCTATGGCCCGAATGGGCATGACTCTAGGTGTATTCGCTATCGTTACATCGGCTTTCACATCCGCTCTTGGACTTTACTTACAAGCTGCTTGTGCATGGTTAGCCGCTCAAGCTTTTCCTACTACATACGCTGCTTCTTCCTTTTCTTGTCTGGCTAGTTTGGTTTACCCGTCTGCCCAAATATGGTTCAACCTTGCCATCGCTATCAAATGCTTTGGTGTAGCCGTTAGCTACCTCATCATCATCGGTGATCTTATGCCGGATGTTATCCGTGGTTTCTTCGCCTCCCTTCCGTCCTCATCTGTACTCTTTTCCCGAAACTTTTGGATCACCATTTTCATGTTCATTATAATCCCCGTTTCCTTTCTTCGCCAACTCAAATCTTTACGCTATACCAGCTTCTGCGCTTTAATCGCCATAGCTTACCTTCTCCTCCTCGTTCTAGTTCATGTTTTTTGGCAGGACACTCCATTATCTGCACCTCGTGAACTTCATATTTTCCGTTGGCGTAGTTTCACACAAGCATTGGCTAGTTTACCCGTCGTCATCTTTTCGTACACATGTCACCAAAATATGTTTCCAATTTTACACGAATTGCGTACTTCCCGCAAACCAAATTCCGAGCAATCAATATCTGGTCCTCCCTCTGCATCTCAACCTTTACCTCCCTTTCCCTTATCTGCTGCCCTTTCTCTAATATATACCAGTATATCCGTAGCTTGTGGTGTTTATCTTACCACGGCTCTCGCCGGTTACCTTACATTTGGAGATTCGGTTCGTGATATAATTGTTAATATGTACCCTCCGTCCATCTTCAGTACGATTGCTCGTGTTGCTATCGTCACCATGGTCACATTTACTTATCCCCTTCAAATTCATCCTTGTCGGATCTCTTTTCACGCTTTACTTGATAATACGATCAACCGTATATCCCTACACAATCCATCGTCTGTTTTATCAACCTTAACTCGTTATATTCGTGAACGCTTTTCATCGTGGAAATATCGTATGTTTAACTCAACCCTGTCTCGCGAACAGCCCACATCGTCGAGCATGACCCTACTTAATCCTTCTACCCCTTCCATTACACCTGATTCTCTTCAACATTTACCCTGTCACACTCAAGTAACTTTACATTCCCCCCGAGTTGTCACTATGAGTGATGCTTCGTTTGCCGTGTTAACCACCATACTTTTACTCGCTAGTTATACACTCGCCTTGCGTGTGGAGAGTTTAGATCGTGTCCTAGCATACGTCGGCAGCACTGGGTCAACTTGTATATCTTTTATACTTCCTGCCATTTTATACGTTAAATTATCCACGGGTATAACCCATCCATCGTCATTATCCGCTAATACTAACCGCTTATCACGTTCACGCTCCGCTTCCAACTTACGCCCATCCACTACCGTATCATCATCATCATCGTCAACGTCTACTTCAACCTCCAGCTCTTCTTCAACTTTGTCTAATTTATCCCACCTCGTTTATGCACCGCCCGTGAACTTATCCTCACCGTCAACGTTACCTTCCTATACACCCTTACATCCCGTCCAGGCTAGCAAAGCTTCGCCCATACACTTCATCACATCACCACGTTGCGTCAAACTAGCTCGTCTGCTCATTTTGTACGGCTTGTTCATCATGGTAACATGTTTATTCTCCAATTTACTCGTATCCTAAACTATCCCCCCCCGTACTGTATATCGACCCCGCCCACCCCTTCCCTATTACACACGTATACACTCTCCCAAACCTGCATCATCATCATTCAATTTATACACTGCGTTAAACAAGTTTTTGTAACGTTAAAGTACGACGATTTAATCATTCATCGCATTAACTAAACCTGTCCGTTCAATTCCAAATAAAACTCTAATGTGTTTACTTCATACATGCGACATTCACCCGCAAGCTTAACATTGTAGCTCTCGGAAGGGTATGTGGGTGTGCATGCCTAACAAAGGTATGGTAAGTTTATACAAATTCGTGATAATGCAAAATGATAGATTAACCAAAACTTAAACTATTGCGAAACCAGTAATCAATGTAAAGCTTGGGATGGGTGATCAAGCTAACAAGTTAGTATGCAACAAAGGTGAAACACCAAGCCAAAAATTAGCAGGCGTGAACGCTACTTGTACATCACATTCCTATCAAATAATATGTAATACAGGGTACCTATGCTATAGATGAAGAAAAGAAACTAATGAAATCAGGTTCACTAAAGATGAGCAATCGGGGAATCGCTCTGATTGCGTACGCGCGTATGCGCATGCACATGAATTGGCCGGGGTGAAATTGACTATGCACGAGATAAACGATTTGGAACGCGCGTAATAGACGCCATTTCAAATGCATTGGTAGCTTCCCGCGAAAACTTAACAATAATGTAAAAGGGAAACAAAATCCATGCCGTGCTAGTTAACAATACAGTAAATTAGCGGGTGTGCATGCGCATAACGGGCTGTAAAAGTAGGTGTAACTTACATAGGAATTATCCACCATACTATCAAGTCAAATGCTTCATTATGACGCGTACTGTGAAAATTTGAACAAGCTTCCGTTAAAAGATAGAGTAGAGTTTTACTCCAAGTCATTGTTGCGGAAATCAAGCCCAACAATAGTATTACGCCGCCCGTACGACCGGAGATCGCGGGTCGACAATACGTTGATGTATTGGATTTGTATAACCATATGCCGATAAGGTAAAGAGTATAGCCTACACACTCAATGACGTTCATGATACTCTGAGCCGCGGCAAAGCCCACTGAATCCTCCCATGCTTGGGCACCATATAATAAATCCACACTACCATATTTTTTGTAACCGGAAAATAAAGGCTTGTGTAAACGACCTCCTGGTAGAGTGTGCGGACGGCCAAGAATGTAAGCTGAGTCAAGAAGAACGAGCGGAAGGGTAATTGAAATCCAAAGTAGCGCGAGTAAAGATGGTTGGTGAGCCCAAGTCATTGAACTGCGTGTACGCATAGTGCATTTTTTGGGAAAAGGCGTAGAATCTGATAGTCGGGAACGTTGTCCAACGGGTTGTTTAGCCCCGAGTTCATCAGAATCAGCATCACTTGGGGAAGTTGAAGAGGATGAAAATGTTTTATGTGACCTCGTAGTCGATAATAACGATTTATCCCGTCGGGATGGTTTACCCTGTGGAGCCGTGGAGAAGGATGATGATGACACTGCGTCCAAGGATCCAGACACAGTTCGTCGTCGCAAAGAAGGAGATGGAGATACGGAATGCGAAAGTGAATCACGAACGGGAGGTGAAGCCGAGGAGGAATCTTGAGGTGTTAAAGCGCGTGAATGACTACGAGTAACGACCATGGTTAAAAGTGGTAAATTAAAGCATATGTAATAGTTGTTTTGCAAATGGTAAAGTTAGTATAGTAATGTAGTAGGTATTACGATAGAACACGCTAGAATTTACGCAATAAAGCGTGCTGTTGTTCATGTACAATTAAGAACCAGGGTTATTCGATGGTGCCATCGAGTACCGTTAGAATGATAAGTGAAAATATATGGAGTAAGATACTATGTTGAGCAAATAATCAGGGCTGATGGAAGAACGGGGGCGCGCACGCGCGTTGACCAGTCTATGTATACACAAATGTAAAAGTACGAAGGTGAAAAGTGCTAATATAAAAAATTTAATTGTAATAATAATGTCAGGGAAAACCAGCACTAAGTTAACGCCAAATAGTGGGGAAATCCTAACGATAGAAGTTAAAAATTAATGTATCGTGAGAATGTGGATGTGGTAAAAATTGTAAAATTTCTCGCGACGAAGAAAAACTTTGGGATCGGTATCGGACATATAAAAATGCGCCTACTTGAAACCACGTGCAACATTGTTTAGTGAACTAATTAGGTCAGCTTACTAAGATGGGACTGTGGAATGGGAAAGGTTGAAGGAGCGTAGAAGAGGAGAGGGTGTAGGCAAATGGAATTGTGAATTATAGGAGGAAAAAATGAAATTGTATGTATTTGTGTATATTTAAAATAATGTATCTGAGTATGGATAAATTGGGATATTTGTGTATACATGTACCTTTGCTTGTGTATAGCTACTACTGCTGTATACATATTAATAAGTATATAAATGCATATGCCTGCCATTATATTCGTATACACTTAGTCATCTATAAAAGTAAGCTAAATTATCCTGAGCTCACGAGACAACCTCAACTGTTTCATAGTCAATCCAAGGGCAAAACCTCCTCATCTCCCTTCCAGACCTTTTCTACGCCATAACTTAATCCCAAACTATCTCTCTTCCACCGTCCAAAATGACTTTATCACGTGTCCCAATCCAGTTCCAATATAAGTGTCTTAGTAAGCGGACGTTGGGTGAGGTTTTGGCAATAGTGGAGGGATGGTAAGAGTTAGAAGAGGGGATTATGGCTTATGTAAGTGGATTTCCGTGCATACAGCTATACAAATTTACTAGATACTGTATAAATTGTTTTGTAAATCCCGGTAAATATATTTGTAGTCATAGCCCTTTTATTCCTTCGCGTTACTAAGGCTACTCATATCTTATCAAGTCAGTTCAACCCACTTCCTTCTTCCAAGCGTGTGTACATCTACGTTTATTCCATCAAACACATCCATCCTCCCTTGATGTCCAAACCGGTTTACGTTCGGATTAACTGATTATCCTTTTCCACCCAAACGCTAGTGTGGGAAGAGTGGCGCCTGCTGAGTTTGGTAGTTCGTTAGCCCCTTTTTGGCAGCAACGTGAAGACGTTCCTTTAGTATTTGCTGGTCGCGCCTTCCGTATTGATTGACTATGTCTACTCGAACATTTCCCAATTCTGAGTAAGCGAGTTCGCATCCTGTCGGCACGTGACATGACGGCTTTCTTGCAAAATGCGCCAAAATGCGATTTTTTTCAGTATTTTAACGAATTTTCTTCGGTTATCGGGTTTTTTCTCCAAAATAAATTCTGCATGTTTCTAATTTTCACGTTTAAGCCCTCATTTCTTCATTATTGATAATTTTCTATTACTTCTTCATCACCGTTATTTTGATGTCAACATGCTAAAATTTACACACCACTTTTTTACTCGTTTACGTTAACATGTCGATATGCAACGTTAATCTTCTTACAATACCAAACTTGTCATTATCCCCTTAGATTTTTTCTTATATACCTCATATATTGTACGCACAAAGCTAAAAGTGTTAATTGTACACCAACTAATCATCAAACTTAACTATCTTCCAGCATTTCCATCCTCGTTATGACAAGTTGTCCATCTTCTCCAAATGCTCCTACTGCTTTTACCTCCGTATCTGAGGAATTAGCCTATTACAAAAATCAGTATGAGCAACTTGAAACTGAACTTCAAGACTTTCAAGCTTCTAGCCGTGAGCTTGAATCTGAGTTAGAAAAAGATATTGAGGCTTCGGAGCAACGCGAACGTCTCTTAAAAAGTCGCGTGGAAGATTTATCCTATCAAGTTAATGAATGGAAGGTATGATTTCATTCGCTATCTAAGCACATCCATCGTATCATATCATTTAGCTTTTCGCTTACTCCCCTTTCCACATCATTTTCATTTTAGTCAAAGTATCACCAATCGAAAGTTGAAGCTTCCAACGCCCAAGCCATCTTACAAAAGGAAGTTACTTCACTACGAGAAGCTAACCGCACCCTACAGCTTAAAATCCGTGACATCGAAGTAGCTAACGATGACTACGAACGACAGGCTCGCCATACATCTTCTTCCTTGGAAGATTTAGAGCATAAATATAATACCTCCCTTGAAAGATGTGTTTTATTCGAAGAAGAAATTCGCATAGGTGAACAAGAACGTGAAAGTTTGCGCATCCAAAATCAACGTTTACGAAATGAACTTTCCGACCTTAAAGTTGAAGCCGAGGTGTTGTCTGATAAATTACGAAGAGTCGATACCGGTTTATCCACATGTCGATCTCATTCATGTCAATCTTCCATGACGTCTAATGTCGCTATGCCATGTTCCCCGGATTCCGAGGCTTCAACTTCGTTAACCACGGCATCGTCTAGCCGGCTAACATCTCCCAAGATTGATATCATCGGACTATCCTCGCCTCCATCTCCTCCCCTGTCAAATCCTTCTAATGCGGGCTCCCATCATGCTCGTCAAATCTTACAACCTTCGTCCAAACAAGATCACCCATCCCATGGTTTGCCCTTTAGGACACAATCCTCCGTTTCCGGTGATAGGTCGCGTGCACCTTCACATGCTAGTTCACTGTTGGCTAATTCATCCAGTAATTCTTTACTTACTCAATTCTTAAACACCGGAGGACCCGTTTTAATTAACATGCCAAAACCATCAAAACGGTCTCATGAAAATCAATCATTCCGCCCTAAATTAGCCACAAATTCATCTGCTCACTCCAAAATTGATAACGATTTACCAAGGTCTGGTTCTCTATACCAAATACGCGGTTTGATTGGTAAAATGCAAAAGCTTGAAGCCCGAGTTCAGAATGCTCGCTCCAAGCTTCCCGCCACTAACAGCAACAGTATATCGCCATCCCGTTCTAGTGTTCGCTATGAACCTACTACGGCAGTGCCCAATTCGACTACGGAAGTTTAGTGTATAATCAAGCAAGTTTTATAACTAGGGTTTTTTTTCCTTCATAAAGGCGCAAGGTGTCGCATGGCCTATTCATCTGCGCCTTGTATAACACTTTCTAAGCTCCATAAAGCTTGGAATCGTGAAAACTCAATGGTTCAGCAACTCGATGTTTATCGTAAAGAAGCTTTTACGGTATTGGTTGGATGAGTTATTTACATCATCGACTATTGGAACATTATTTTGCCTTGCTACTCTTTATCTTTGGGCTTACTACATGACTGGTATGTACGGTGTTTGCGCTACGCCGTCATCGGACAAAGCTCTAGATATACGAGATGTGGCAAACACTAAAATATTTACTCTAATAACATATACGTCAAAGCGTGTACCTGGATGATCGTCCGTCCATGTGAATGTCATCGGAAAATTTTCTTTCTTTGCCGCGTGTTTTTATACGGGCGATTATGAGAAGCTAGTAAAATGGCTTGACGTTAACGTTTTGACTTGGGCGCAATATTTTGCCGGGAGAATGGCTTGTTCCCTTGTACTAAATCTGTCCTAAAGGATTATTTTATGAACCTCTCCAACGTCCAGATGGTTATTTCCATCTAATTTCTTCTCAGCGTTGTGGTTTCGTACGAAGGCATTCCAACTTCTCTTTTTGTCGAAACATCTGGTGTTTACATTTGACAGACCAAAAAGTTTGTCTTCTGGCACTCAAAATCAAGCTCGCCTTGCATGCTATTCTAACGTGATAAAAGTCTATGACTTACTACATAGTAGCGGCTGTTGCTTGTGAAAATGGGTGTGAATATATGTTTTTATTGGCTTCTTGGGGAAGCGCCTTTATCAACTTTAATCAGATCTACCAGATGTTAATATTCTCATGAATTGTTCAGCCAAGGAGTACGATTCATCTTTTATCTATCTCACTTGTTACTTTCCCTTTACTGGTGGTTTAGTGTTTAAGTTTTGTTGGTTTGCTGTGGGTTATGTTTTCATTGTATTTACGTCTCTATTCGTTTAGGCATAAATTCTCATGGAGGGGCTAATCAGTGTACATAGCAAATTTAGTGGAAAGGTTTTAAATGTCATTGAATTTGAATTCTGTTTTCAGTCTACCTGCAATATTCATAGAGTAGACGTCCCCATGACTTTTGGGCGTGGGAGAGCCTATATTTTGAAAAGTTGGTTGCCAGTTTATTCTCTCAGTCCCCTGTAACATTAAAGTGTAGAATAATCCTTACTGGTTGTGTCAACTCTAGTTTTCTAGAAATATGCATAAAGATCCAGTAACGACGTTAGCTGTTAATGCAAAATCCATTAAGTACCATGGACAACTATACACAAGTCTAAAGTCAATTAACCTAGAGTTTACCGGTCCATGACCTGAACCATGTTTTAAACAATCTATTAACCAATTCGCCCAGGGTAGACAATCAATTTACATCTGCATCTTTGTCCGTGCCGTCGTGCCATCGCGTGCATCTGCATCTGCATCTATTTACCC
The DNA here is from genome assembly GCA_009733715.1 of Herpomyces periplanetae. Classification (NCBI taxonomy): domain Eukaryota; kingdom Fungi; phylum Ascomycota; class Laboulbeniomycetes; order Herpomycetales; family Herpomycetaceae; genus Herpomyces; species Herpomyces periplanetae. The sequence continues at coordinate 27,850 of WMKJ01000006.1, read as the reverse complement.
TGCAAAAGCGTTCCCTTGATCCTGGCCCACGTGACCAGTCGTATTTTTATTTCCCAATGCGGAAATTTTCGACAAAAGTTGGTTTGAGGGGAGGCGAGAAGAAAAGGACGCGAGAATGGTGTTGGGTACGGAGAATAAATGATTTTTGTTTCCATTATTCGGGAGTGTGGATGTGGATCCAAATTAATCTAGTCGTCTTCTAGTATCTTGTTCAACTACAAAACTCCGCAAAATTCCTCCCTAACCCGTGCACCGCCTCTTCTTCCCATCGTGTGGCTCAGCTCTTCCCGACTTTTAGTCAAATTTTGGCGATCTTTTTCTCGCGGCTTCAATTCTCTTCCATCACGTACTCTTCGCGATTTTTCGCGATCATATCAATTCATATTCATCTACTTCATTAATCTTAAACATTTTCTTTCACATTTTTTGTATGTTTCCCTAATTAATTGACTTATACACATCCATTCATCCCTTCTTCACTTCCTCTTATTTTCCTTCCCATTCTCTTCCTACTTTTTCTTCTTGCTTTTACCCTCCAAATCTCTTTCCATCTTCCACTCCCCATTTTCACCTTTTTCTTTTGTAATTTTTTTCTCTTCCATCAATTCTACTCCCCAAAGTTCTATACTATCCCGTAATTCGTTACCTTCTCTACTCTTACTTCCCTCACTTTCCTCCATCTTAGCTTTTTCAACCTTTATTTCCCCATCTCTTTTTTTGACACCCTTCTCCTCTTTTATCCTCGCTTTTCCCTTTAAATCACCCTCTTTTTCCCTCTCTCGACCTCCGCAAATTCTTTTTTTTCTACTCTTCCCACTTCAAAAATATCACTTACCTAAGCTCCTACTTTCCCTTGATGTTTTCATCTCTTCATCGTACATGTTTTGACCATCCTTTCACTCACCTTATGAGCATCGTTCCTCTTCATGCTATCCGTCTCCTTCACATTTTTAATGTCTTATAAGCCATACTATACTCCCTCACAATCTTTTACCCTTCTTTTACTTTCCTCTACTCTCAATCAACCATTCGCAATCTTCCTCATCTTATCCGATTAACTTACTGCGTATACCATCTTTCATCATCTCATTCATGGCGCGTAAATCTTCATCTCGGTGTCCTTCCTCCTCCGAAACTTCAAACTTCTCTTACGTTGATCATCATGCTAATTTACCCCCCCACTTCATCGGTGGAAATCACCTCTCTGCTGCCCCTCCCAGCAAAGTCAAAGATTTTGTCGCTTCAAGTGGTGGACATACCGTCATAACTAATGTTTTAATTGCTAATAATGGAATTGCTGCCGTTAAAGAGATCCGTTCAGTTCGCAAGTGGGCTTACGAAACTTTTGGTGATGAACGTGCCATCCAATTCACCGTTATGGCCACCCCTGAAGATTTAGCCGCTAATGCTGATTATATTCGCATGGCTGACCAGTATGTCGAAGTTCCCGGTGGAACTAATAACAACAACTACGCCAATGTTGAGCTTATAGTTGATGTCGCCGAGCGTATGGGCGTTCACGCCGTTTGGGCAGGCTGGGGTCATGCCTCTGAAAATCCAAAACTACCCGAATCTCTTGCTGCTTCTCCTCACAAAATTGTATTCATTGGACCACCTGGTTCAGCAATGCGCTCACTAGGCGATAAAATCTCTTCAACTATCGTCGCCCAACATGCTGGTGTCCCTTGTATACCTTGGTCCGGCTCCGGTGTAGATGAAGTTCGAGTTAGCACTAATGGTATTGTAACTGTCGAAGATCACGTTTACAATAAAGGATGCCTTCATTCTCCTGAAGAAGGCTTGGAAGTCGCCAAAAAAATCGGTTTTCCAGTCATGATTAAAGCCTCCGAAGGTGGTGGTGGTAAAGGGATTCGTAAAGTAGAATCCGAAGAAAACTTCATCTCACTTTACAAAGCCGCCGCCTGTGAAATACCTGGATCTCCAATCTTTATCATGAAAATGGCCGGTAATGCCCGTCACTTAGAAGTTCAATTACTAGCCGATCAATACGGTAATAACATTTCAATATTCGGTCGTGACTGTTCCGTTCAACGTCGCCATCAAAAAATTATTGAAGAGGCTCCCGTTACCATCGCAAACACTCTCACATTCGAAGCTATGGAACGTTCTGCAGTTGCTTTGGGAAAACTTGTCGGCTACGTTTCCGCTGGTACCGTAGAGTATTTATACTCCCATGCTGATGATAAATTCTACTTTCTCGAGCTCAACCCTCGCTTGCAGGTCGAACATCCTACCACAGAAATGGTTTCAGGTGTTAATCTTCCTGCTGCCCAACTTCAAATCGCCATGGGTATACCATTGCATCGCATCAAGGACATTCGTTTGCTGTATGGCGCTGATCCTCGTACCACCACCGAAATAGACTTCGATTTTTCCAAAGAGGGTAGTGAACAAAATCAGCGAAGGCCCAAGCCTAAAGGTCACACAACTGCATGTCGTATAACATCCGAGGATCCAGGTGAAGGCTTCAAACCATCCAGTGGAACCGTTCACGAGCTTAACTTTCGCAGCAGTTCAAACGTTTGGGGATACTTTTCGGTCGGTACTGCCGGTGGAATTCATAGCTTCTCCGATTCGCAATTCGGTCATATTTTTGCATACGGTGAAAATCGTACTGCCAGTCGAAAACATATGGTTATCGCCCTCAAGGAACTATGCATTCGTGGTGACTTCAGAACCACTATTGAGTATTTAATCAAATTATTGGAAACTCCAGCTTTCGAAGAAAATACTATCACTACTGGTTGGCTTGACGAAATGATTTCCAAAAAATTAACCGCAGAACGTCCTGATTCCATGATTGCTTGTATATGCGGCGCTGTTACAAAGGCTTACATTGCAAGTGAAATATGTCTCAAAGATTACCGTACTAGTCTCGAAAGAGGACAAGTTCCTTCTATGGATACCTTAAAAACCGTCTTTCCTGTCGATTTTATCTACGAGGGTCAGCGTTACAAATTTACGGCTACAAAATCTAGCACTGATAGCTTCACCCTCTTCATAAATGGTTCTAAATGTACAGTTGGAGTTCGAGCTTTGGCTGATGGTGGATTACTTATTCTACTCAATGGGAAATCTCACAACGTCTATTGGAAAGATGAAGTGGGGGCTACCCGTTTAAGTGTTGATGCTAAAACCTGTTTACTAGAACAAGAAAATGATCCGACTCAATTGCGGACACCTTCACCAGGAAAGCTTATTCAATATACTATCGATAATGGAGATCATGTTACAAAAGGTCAACCGTTCGCTGAAGTCGAAGTGATGAAGATGTATATGCCCCTTGTTGCTCCTGAAGACGGAGTAGTCAATCTGATCAAACAGCCTGGTGCCACTCTTGAAGCTGGTGATATTTTAGGTGTTTTAGCATTAGATGATCCATCAAAGGTCAAATCCGCTGTACCTTTTTTAGGATCGATGCCTGAATTTGGAACACCGGTTGTAATCGGAAGTAAACCGCATCAACGATTTGCTTTTCTGTTTGGTATACTCAAGGATATATTGTTGGGGTATGATAATTCGGTAATTATGCAAAGTGTGCTTAAAGAACTCGTTGAAGTTTTACAAAACCCAGAGCTACCGTACAGTGAATGGAATTCTCAAGCGAGTGCCTTGCACTCCCGAATGCCAAATCGTTTAGATTCATCACTTTCATTGATAGTAGAGAGATCTCACAGTCGTAATTTGGAGTTTCCGGCTAAACAACTGAAGAAAGCCTTTAATAAATTCATCGAGACTAATATGGAGGCAGCAGAAGCTTCAATTTTGAAAGATAGCCTGGCGCCACTAGTTGCTGTAATGGATACGTACTCAGAAGGTTTAAAAGTTCATGAATACAAGGTTATTGTGGACTTGATTGAGCAATTTTGGGAAGTTGAGAAGCTATTTGCCAGTCGACAATCGCGAGATGAAGAGGTTATTTTACGCCTGAGAGATGAACATAAAGACAATGTTTCACATGTTGTCCAAATTGTTTTGGCGCATGCCCGAGTCAACTCACGCAGTAACTTGATAATCGCAATTCTGGATTTGTATCGACCAAATAAACCTGGTGTGGGAAATGTTGCTCAATACTTCAAGTCAGCCTTGCACAAACTGACGGACTTGGAATCGCGATCCACTACCAAAGTCGCACTGAAAGCTCGGGAGGTTTTAATTTTATGTGCTATGCCTTCACTGGAAGAACGGACTATACAAATGGAACATATACTACGTACATCTGTAGTTGAATCACGATACGGGGAGCCAGGTTGGGATCATCGCAAGCCAGATTTTAACATAATTAAAGAAGTGGTTGATTCAAGATACGTTGCATTTGACGTTTTACCACTTTTTTTTGTGCACAAGGATCCATGGGTCTCTTTGGCCGCCTTGGAGGTGTATATTCGGCGCGCCTATAGAGCATATCAACTTAACAAACTTGAGTATCACGTAGACCAGGACCCACCATTTATTCTTTCGTGGGAATTTTCCTTACGAAAGGTTGGCGAATCAAATCATGGACTTTCCGTAGAAGCTTCACATCCAAGTCAACCATGCGCTCTAGTAATGCATGAGTTTAATCGAACCAGTTCAATATCCGACATGACATACTTAACAGCGCAGAGAGATGCAATGGCATCACGAAAGGGCGTGGTCGTCCCAGTCAGATTTTTGGATGAAGCGGAAGAATTTCTAATGCGAGCATTAGAAACATTTCCTTCAAAGGCAATTCCAAGTTCTCGAAATATTTCATCTACTAACCTATTAACTGCAGATCGTCATGTGAAACGGAATACAACTCATGTGCGACAGGAAATGCAACACGAGTTAACAGGTGTCTGTAATATAGCTGTTCAAGACTGTGAAAGTTTTGACGATAAGGAGACACTTCAGCGAATTCTACCAATAATACAATCGTATAAAGATGAGCTACTTATGCGACGGGTTCGTCGATTGACATTCATCTGTGGTCATAAAGATGGAACGTATCCAGGCTATTACACATTTCGGGGACCAGTTTTTGAGGAAGATACACGAATTAGACATGTAGAACCAGCGTTAGCCTTCCAATTAGAACTTGGGCGTTTAAGCAAGTTCCATATTCGGCCGGTATTTACGGAAAATCGAAATATACATGTTTACGAAGCAATTGGCAAAGATGCAGAGAACGATAAACGATATTTTACACGAGCGGTTGTACGCCCGGGACGATTGCGGGAAGATATTCCAACAGCGGAATATTTGGTCAGCGAAGCGGATCGTTTGATGGGAGATATACTAGATGCGATGGAGATAATTGGGAATAATAACTCAGATATGAATCATATTTATATTAACTTTTCAACGGTGTTTGCACTAGAACCGATGACAATTCAAGGTCATATTGAAAGGTTTATTGAACGATTCTGGAAGCGGTTATGGCGTCTTCGGGTAACTGGAGCTGAGATTCGAATAATTTGTACAGATCCATCTACGGGAGTACCATGCCCTCTCAGAGTTGTTATAACAAATACATCAGGGTATATCGTTCAAATTGAATTATACATGGAGAAGAAATCAGATAAAGGAAATGAATGGGTATTCTATTCTATTGGCGGCACAACAAAGGTTGGATCTATGCACTTACGGCCTGTATCAACTCCATATCCTACGAAGGGAGCACTTCAGCCCAAGCGATACAAAGCACATATTATGGGAACGCAATATGTATACGACTTTCCCGAACTGTTTCGTCAAGCAATTGAGATAAGCTGGGATCATGCAGTGAAGCAAAATCAGCAGATGAAGGAAAGTAAACCGATTAAAGGAGAATGTATCGAGTATAATGAATTAGTTTTGGACGATTCGGATCACCTTATAGAGGTGAGTCGAGAACCGGGAGCTAATAACATTGGAATGGTGGGATGGATTATCACGGCAAAAACACCAGAGTATCCAAAAGGACGAAGGTTTATCATAATTGCAAATGATATAACGTTTAAGATTGGATCATTTGGGCCTAGTGAGGATAAATTTTTCCTTAAATGCTCGGAACTAGCACGAAAATTAGGGATACCACGAATTTATTTGTCTGCAAACTCGGGAGCTCGGCTGGGTATGGCAGAAGAGTTGATACCGTTATTTTTGGTGGAATGGAATGACGTGAATCGACCAGAAGCCGGGTTTAAATATTTGTATTTAAGTCAAAAGGGAAAGATGAAACTGATTAATGATGGAAACGAGAAGAGTGTGACAACGGAGGAAGTTATTGTTAACGGAGAAGTTCGGCATAAGATAAAGGCGATTATTGGAATGGAAGAGGGACTAGGAGTAGAATGTTTGAAAGGATCAGGGACAATTGCGGGGGAAACGAGTCGAGCGTACGAAGAGATTTTTACGATAACTTTGGTGACATGTCGGAGTGTAGGAATTGGAGCATACCTGGTACGACTTGGACAGCGGGTTATTCAAGTAGAAGGACAACCGATAATATTAACTGGAGCTGTAGCACTGAATAAATTGTTGGGACGGGAAGTTTATACGTCAAACTTACAACTTGGAGGAACACAAATCATGTTTCGGAATGGAGTATCCCATATGACGGCTAGTGATGATTTTGAGGGATTATTAAAGATTGTTAAATGGCTCTCATTTGTGCCAGATCGTGTTGACAACCCAATTCCCATTACAATTAGTTCGGATACATGGGATCGAGATATAGCATATTGCCTAACACAAAGGTCGACGTACGATGTGAGATGGTTAATTGCTGGTAAAGAAACGGATGATGGGGGATTTTTAAGTGGACTATTTGACAAGGATTCCTTTGAAGAAGCATTGGAGGGATGGGCTCGTACAGTGGTAGTAGGAAGAGCCAGATTGGGAGGGATTCCTGTTGGAGTGATTTGCGTGGAAACAAGAACAATTGAGAATGTAACACCGGCTGATCCAGCTAATCCTGAATCAATTGAGCAAGTAACATCAGAAGCTGGAGGAGTATGGTATCCAAATAGTGCTTATAAGACAGCGCAAGCAATTTACGATTTTAATCATGGAGAACAATTACCGCTAATAATTTTGGCAAATTGGCGAGGATTCTCAGGAGGACAGCGAGATATGTATAATGAAGTATTAAAGTATGGAAGTTATATTGTGGACGCACTAGTCAAGTATAAACAGCCGATATTTGTATACATTCCGCCATTTGGAGAACTACGAGGAGGATCTTGGGTAGTTGTAGATTCGACTATCAACCCAACGTATATGGAAATGTACGCAGATAAAGAAGCTCGAGGAGGAGTTTTGGAACCTGAAGGAACAATTGGAATTAAGTTCCGAAAAGACAAACAATTAGAGGCAATGGTACGATTAGATTCAGAATATGCAGAATTAAAGAGACAAGCGGCCAATCCTCAAGCAAGCCGAGAAGAATTAGATGAGGTTAAACGAAAGATGACGGAGCGAGAAACATTGTTGTTACCAGTTTATACCCAAATATCCCTTCATTATGCAGACTTGCATGATCGGGCGGAGCGAATGAAAGCAAAGCAAACCATACGATGTGAATTGGAATGGAAAAATGTGCGAAGATTTTTTTACTGGAGGTTACGACGAAGGGTGATGGAAGAACAAATCCTTGGAAAGTTGACAGCAGCAGAAGGGGAAATGAGAAGGCGAGATAATGAAGAGGAAGGTCAAGAGAATATTAATCGGGAAAAGAATCTAAAACTGCTGGAAGAATGGTCGGGAATCCCGGAGTTCGATGAAGATGATCGGGCGGTTTGTTCATGGTATGAGAACAACCAGGCACGAATCCAGCGTCAGATGGACGAAATCAGGCGGGAGGCGGTGACGCAAAGTGTTGGAAATTTACTTCAGCAAGATCTCGATGCCGGATTAGCCGGAATTCGAGCTGTTTTGGATCAAATGCCGCCGGCAGAGGTTGAAGCTTTTCTTAAGAAGTTATCTCAAAAACCCCCCCCCCGTGGGACCCCAGTAGTGGGCGTGCGCAGCACAATTCAAGTGTATTATTATTTTCTTTTCCCTATTCTATCCTATACAGTAGCCTAAAGTAACGAGATTTCATGATACCGGTTAGAGTATAGATTATCGACTCGATCGATTGGCGTGCACAAAGACGTCTAGATAGATAATTGGGAGTAATTTAAAAGCGAAGAAAACCACGTCAACAGCGTATATTGTAATGTACACAAGGAGGAAATACAACAGTAATGCTGGGCGAAATTAGGAGATGGACGACGATGTAGCAAGCGAAGACTGAGTTGCCGAAGTAAAAACTGCCGGGTTTGGATTGCGATTTTTAGCATTACGTCTCGGTTCGTGGCGATCCGAAGGGCGAGACTGATTCGCAGGATCCGGAACAGCCAAATTATCTGACGATGTAGCCGCCGGCGTAGTAGCTGTTGTAGTCGCAGTTGCGGGCGCGTTGGCCGTCGCTGCAACAAGGCGATTGGAGATATCGACTTGGGCCCGTATTGTGTTTGCCAGGTACGATATAGCCAAAACATCTTGAATATGTTTATTAAAATCCCGTTCGATAGTCGCCATATCAACATTCGGGCTAAGAGATAAGGTATTAAGCAAAAATTGTCCCAAGGCTTGTGACGGAAGAGCTTCTTCATCAATAACACTATTAACGTAAACCGACACTCGTTCCAAAAGATTAAGCAAATGAGACAGAGATGTTTCCAAAGTTTCCAAATCCGAAGGTACAGGCCGAATGTTAATGGGAGAAGTTTTAGCAGAACTAATTAACTCTAGACCACTCCGTTCCAGCTCACCGCACTGAATTTCGTGAGGAACAGGTATAAATAGAGCATTATCATTGTTACGTTCGGCTGATACGCCCACTGGCGCTGAAATATAGGTCCGGATTTCAATATCTTTCCCGGGTTCAGCGTGTAAGGTAAGATGTACGGCAGGATGTGGCCATGTGCCGATATCTTTTTTACCGTAAAAATTTTGAATAAGCGCACTGACTGTATTTAATTCACACGATGTCGCAAACCATCCCACCAGCACTTCACGCGGGTTGGCGTGTAAGTGAAGATTTAGTAAATGCTTATCCGCTTCTAGGTCAACTTCAACGTATTCGTGCGTTTCATTGTGCGGAACAGCGTAACAATTTCGAATCTCTACTTCCGAACCATCCTCATTACGCGTTCCTAACAGTGTACCAATCACTCGCTCCTGGTTAGGATTGCGACGCATTGTATAATCGATAATTGCGAACACCGCCTACGCAAGTCCGTTCCGTTAGCTTAGCGACTTTCCTCACGCATTCCCTCGCCTGCTTGTTCAAGGCTTACCTGAGGATGAACCAGAACATTAATGGGCGCCGTAGAATGTTGAAATCCCATTATTTGGGGCGGCCGAGCCAAATGTAAAATTTGATCTTTGTGAAGCATCGTGAATTATCTCTTGACAGTCTTGTAAGTTTACGCGTGTGTATGCGTACGTGAGCCTGTGCCTAAGCGTGTCCCCGCGTATAACTAATTTGTCAAATTTAGGCTTTATAAAAACATACCATTTCGAATTACTGCTACGCAGTATACAATTAAATCTTGTCCACGTCAGGGAACAAAAATATTTTGCAAATATCGCCAACTCGCTCCAAATCGTCGGCCCACACCAAAAATTCCCGCCCCACGGATATACGTCGGACCGCGCCATCTCCGTTGACTAAGCTCGGGCGCAGGCGGATTTAAGCGAGCGAGGAAGCGAAAATGCAGGAAACGAGGGCGTGGAAGACCATTGGTTCGAATATATCTTTCTTTGCATGTCTGGCGTATGGTGAAATTGGGAATTTGGATGGTACATGGGAATTAAATACGCGCGAAAAGGTCGGGGAACGCGGAGGGGGGTGAAACGAAATTATGAGGGGTTATTTAAAGATCGAATCGAGCAGAATAAAGATACAGTTGATAACCAAGTTTTGCGGGCACGTGGAGCTCTAGAAGAAGAGCACCCAGAAACTCAAGAATGGCGGCAGGTTGAAGTAACTCAGCTTTGCAAAGAAAACTCTCAATTAGAAGAAACTTCATCTGCTTACGTTAAGATACTAGACGCATTTGGAATTACCAGGCAAACAGGATGCCAAACCGAAAATGTCAGTGAAAGCGACGACCAAAGTGCGGACTCTGATGATAGTGATAGCAATACGGAGAGTGTTGAACTTTATGAAAGTGCATTCAAAAACCACTTTGGTGATCATGATAATATAGCAAAGTGTAATAATGTCGAAGCTATGCAAAAGCGTCGCTTCACCCTGTCAAGCAAAGACCAATTGGACGTTTATGGTGGTGCCTTGGACCGAATAAATACGTCGAATCTACTGAGTAAGAGTGCAGTTGGTGTATTTGAGCACATAATTAACGGATATACGGACATTTTATTCAACGGGCGTAATTCTGAACGCATTGATAAACTGCGGAAGATAACGGCTAAACATATTGCAAGGCATGCCCGAAAAACGAGAGCCTCGGTTTTGCGAGGTAATGAGAAACTAGCTCGCTTGGAAAATGAAGCTGATGAACCAGCTGAACATCGTGACCAGGGATTTACGCGACCCAAGTGTCTTATACTAACTGAAACTCGAAATGCGTGCAAAGCTTGGACAGATGAAATTTTGGCAGCGTACGGTGTAGAACAAATCGAAAATAAAAATCGGTTTATGGAGGAATTTGGAAATGATGATAAGGTTAAAAAGAAGGGATTTGAGAGAAAACCCGCTGATTTCGTCGAGTTATTCCAAGGAAATAATGATAACGACTATCGCATTGGAATTAAACTGACACGCAAAACGGCTAAACTATACGCGCCATTTTATCAGTCAGATATAATTCTCGCAAGCCCATTAGGAATGCGACGATGCATTGAAAAAGGGGGCCCTGACGTTCAATTCAGTACTGATGTAAAGGAAGAGTACGACTATTTATCGTCAACTGAAATATTGATAGTGGATCAGGCATCGGCCATGTTAATGCAAAATTGGAAGCATGTCCTGTTTGTAATAGAGCGAATTAATCAAATGCCACAGCATGTACGCGATTGTGACTTTAATCGAGTACGATTGTTCTACTTGGAGGGTTGGGCTAAGTTCGTGCGTCAGACAATTATTTTGGCAGACTTTCTTGCGCCAGAACTTAATTCCATCTTTGCTGGACACATGTTAAACTATGCAGGAAAAGTTTGTTATCGGCCCAACTACGCAGGCGGAATTATTGAACAAATCATAGTACCGGTGAAACAAATCAAGTATAGATTTTCGCGATACTCATCGCCACAATTAGCCCATGATCCAGATGCGCGCTTCGAGCATTTCCGGTCGACAATGCTACCACAGATTATCAGGTTGGCGCACAATAACCAAAGCAAGGACCCAGACAGCAACAGCAACGGGAAAAATCAACTTGGATGTCTTCTTTTTATTCCCAGTTATCTTGATTTTGTCCGAGTTCGTAATCTTTTAGCCAGTTCACAAGATCCGCTCGTCCGCGCATTATCCTACGCAGTTGTTAACGAATATTCCACGCCCGCCGAGGTTCAGCGCGCCCGAATGCTCTTTCAACAGGGCCGCGCCGCTGTACTAGTTTACACAGGACGAGCCCATCATTTTCATCGATATAGTATTCGTGGCGTTCACAGTGTATTTATGTATGCTGTCCCCGACAATCCAATGCATTATCGTGAAATTGTCAACTTCATGACCCAAAATAACAATACTGTGGAATGCTGCATCAGTGCAATCTTTTCGACATGGGACAAATTAGCCCTGGAAAGAATCGTGGGTAACGATCGTACGAGTAGAATGATAGGAACGCGTGCCGTGGAGATATTTGAATTTGTCAAATGATGAACTCATGCGCTGAAAATCCCCCAAAAATGCGCTCACTCGGCGATATAATCGAGTAACCGTCTCGTTAATCATGAGTTCGGGGGTGCGTAAGGGAGAAAATGCCTTATTATCAGAGTTATTGTCAACACTGGAATCATGAGGTTTTCCCGATTCGAGTAAATGAAATGGAATCCGATCGGGATTCATGGTGGAATCATGAAAATTGCTTAATTCTAAGCATAATTCATTATACCGAAACTCAAGATTATCGACCAGGGATGACATTGTCGTATCATTTAATATATGCTTAACGATACTCGACGAACATATAATCGAAACCGCAACATCCAGGGCCACCGGTCCATTATTTCGATAAGTTTGGTCGACGCATTCATTAATTATCATCGTCATTAAATGCGAAGCATTATGTACGCGTAAACTTGTGAGGAGTAAATGATGATTATAATTTATTACGTTTGATTGTTGTTCATTTAACGAATTCCATTTGTTTAAGGCTTTAATCTCGTCTTGTAAAGCCGTTAATAAAGCTTCCCCACCGCCTTGATCACGATATTCGTTCCACCCTTCCAGTTCCCGCGTACTAAGTTTCCACCGGTGAAGTTGATCGTAAGGCTTTAGGAATTCAATGAGTTCTCGAATCATGGCACCGTCAACTCCACTTTTTGAAGTTTGCCTCTCCATGCAATGAAGCCATCTTGTCAAGGAAGAATTAACAACACTGAGAACAGCATCTCGCATAGCAGAAGCTTCACTGGATTTAGGCTTGCATTTGGTTAAAAGGGTCATTAACCTAAGAAATTGTTCCACTTTCTTATTATTTTGACGGTTAACTTCAACCATCCATAATATCATGCCTATTAACATGGTAATTAGACACGGCTCCAAGAAGCACGTTAACCCTTCCTTAAAATAATCTAATCCAAGCCCATCGTTTTGACTACACGCCGTGAGAATTTGATCAAATAATGTCGTCGTAAGAAGACTCAATTCTTCAGGTTGACATGAACCTAACAACTCGTGAATCGCACGTTGATTATTCGATTTAAACGTGTACAATGTACGTATCCATGAACTTAAAATCTCGCTTTCACGCTGGGTTAATTGATCCATGGTGCGTACTAAATGTCCTTCGCCCATGTAGCGGGCGATAAAACTTTTTGAATCAAGGCCACTTTCGCGGTAGCTTATACCGAACCGGGCTAAAATAACACGAATCAACAGTAAAATTCCCGAAAATTCCTCAAAAATAACAATTCTATCATCCGTATTATCTTTATTACTGCCACTTGAGCGGTCTATTAAGCAACAGAGGGGTTTGAGTATTCGTTCTGCCGTTGTAAATTGCATTATCACGTCTAGGGATAAGTATTTACGCGATAGTGTATTGCACATTTTCTTGAGTCTGGCTCGATCACCTCGTTGGGAGAACCGATTCATTAATTCTACGAGTACGCATACCTTAATATCGGCATTCCCATCTAGTGTTTCAAGTTCATTAATCAACTGTTCGATTCGATGTGCTTGACTTTCACAAAGTTCTATAAGTTTAGTAGAATCATATCGTTTGTCGGGGGTAGGAGGGGGTATTAAAGGTCGATCACCCAGTAAACTTTCCACACTTGTTGCCGTTACCAATCCGTGCATTGCACAAGCAAATATGAAATCCTGTCGTACATCGGATAGTACATTATTTCCATTGTCCATGAAAGAGTCGGAAAAAGGTGGAAAAGCTACCGAATCAATTTGTGCTAAGGCTTTTTCGATACAAGATTCCACGGTAGTTTCTGTACCACAGGTTTCAACGTACTGGGACAATTGGCCCAAGATTGGGGGTAACTTGTTAATTAAGAATGAGCGAAATGAAAAGAGAGTCTGGCGGGTTTCACACTGATTTTTTGCATTGGATAAAACGTCAAACGAAGCAATTATCAAATCGATAGTCATATCTTTTCCATTTTCACCGTATCTCGCTCTGACGTAGTTAATAATAATCCAATCGTACGTTAGAGGCCGGTCAGTTAGCAGGGAATTAATCAGTATGAACAAGCCGCCACGGGTATGTACCACGTCAAAATCATGAACGGATTCTACACATACTAGACTCGACGATAGGATGGGAAAGCGTTGGATAAAGGGGTATCCGCGAAACCACTGTCGATGATATGTCCACGAATTAATTAGTCTTGATACGGATAACGGGCTACTTTTTAACCAGACTGAGCAAAATCCGGCTAAAGATCGTGCAAGATTATAGCAAAGTACACGTGGAATGCCACGGGAGAAAACGTAACTAAATTTCCGACTTTCGAGACCACTGATTGCTAAACCACCTAACGAATCCCGACAGCTTGCCCATAATTCTTCGGCTCGCTCTACATTATCGGATATACGGATTAAGGTTTCTTGATTGTCTTTACCTTGAGCAAAAACGTCCAACCACACCCACAGTATAGTTAGATAGCAACGGACTTCACCTGACGTCATTAAGCGCGATGATCCCACAATATACCGGGATATTAAATCAAATACAATTTGACAGAAGCCGGCGCTACAAAACGTTTTGCTGCGGAGCTCGGATCCAGGAATTGTATCATTATCATCGAAATCATCATTATTATTTTCATTGATAGAACCTTTATTTGGCTTTCTTAAACTGGAAAACTGGTACAATGCAGCTAGAATATCGGAGGGTACGATTAATCCAACGTTTAGAAAGACTTCCAGATACTCGATAATTAGCCCGTCGACTACTCTACACTCTCCACGACTTAATCTTACTAGTAACTTTGCGATAGTACGAGATGGCACAGGAAATGCGTTACGCATATTGTTAACTTGACTCAATACTTCACTGCCGCTCAGACGTTTTCGCACGCCTTGACGAAGAAAATACATCCAACGCTGCCCGTGCCATGATTGTTTCGCTTTTCCAACGGGAAAAGTTGTAATATCCCGTGAACAGAAATTAACTTCCATTATTTAATTGACTCCATTCCGTAGCGGACGCATGTCTGAAAATTTAGATATTTGGTAATTGAACTAGAAAGTTGTGTGAACATTAAACGAAGGAACTAAACCTAGCGATCAACCCACGAAAAGTTTGCCGTTAAAACGCGTCGATCGTGCGAGATTTGTCGCCACATTACCACGTGATCTGCGACCCTGCCGGTTGTGGCGGTGCTACTCTCTTGTTTCGCGTTTGCGCTGCCAGAAGTTGCGCTTGCGATTGCGCTGGCATCGGATCGACGCTTGCAAATAATTCAAGCATTCTGTTGATGAATAATTTTATAGGTTTATTATTATACTGGGTAATAGTGATTTAACTCGAGTGTATGGGTTAGAGGACCCCGGTGATGTTTGAGCAATCTTTGACAGGGAGAAGAATTAGTTGTTTATATGGCAAATTGCTTTAATAAAAGTACTAGCATACAGTATTACACCAATAGGTTAATCTATGGAAAATCATTCACTGCCATCGTTACTTATTGTTACTAGGCTTTTCGTGGAGTTGCAATTAAACCTAAATAATATTTCATAACGTTAGCAAGGGCATGAACTAAGGTGAAAATGCGTCTGTGTACAGTAAGAATTAATATGGGTTCTGCAGGGGGATAACGTACGCTCAACCTCTGCGACACTCTGATCAAGAATTTGTCGCAGGATTTTAGGATCTTCCAGGGCTTTTTCGGTTCGTGAAATGACCATTTCGGCTAATTCGCGTTGCTGTTTCTGCTTTACCTGGGATTCATGTCGGAGTAAAGCTTCCAGTACGTTTTTAGCCTCAGCAGCAAGGCCAGTTTTTTGAGCTAATTGATGAGCTTGTGCTTCCAATTTTGCCGTTTCCTATACATAAAACCTCCGCAATATTTATGTATGTGTACATGCAACAACGTCAATTATGAACGGGTAAATAAAGTGTTCAAGGGATCATTAAGCTTACCTTTGACATGTTAAATAATGATTTAGTAGTATCGACAACATTAGTATAACCTTTTACTACGTTGATGCGATCTAGCACAGCCGACGTATGCTCAGACCTAGCAGATGCTAGTATATCATGAATTTTTGTTGTTTGTGACTCGGCCCAGCCTTTATAAAGAGGACCAATAAACTTTGCCGAAGCCCAAAACGTTACAATTAGGCAAAAAGCAACGATGGTTTCTTCGTTGACGACGTAAAGTTCATTTGCTATCGCCGTAATTCCCAAGGCAGCCGCTGCACTCAGCATAGCTGGTTTAGAGATGTAATTATTATTGGGGAGAGAATCGATTAGAGCCTGAGCAGTCTTCTTAGGGTCATCTTTTGACGTAGAAAATTTCCCACTAAAATTTATCGTAGATAGACCAGGAAGCAAACGTCTCTCAATAAAATTAGTTGAACGGCATGAATGTATGGAAGCATTTAAGCCTAGAAATAAACATCTTAGCATATACACTCTCAATACTTGAACACAGAGTATACCTACCCAAATTTTTTCGAAGGAGCAATCTGTACGCCATAATGATGAAGAATCTTAAAGGCAAAACAATAATTTCCAACTCTTTAAAAGCCCGCGAAACAAAAAACTCTTCCTTGCTTGAATTCTTCTAGTGAAATTCTCCGTCGACCAAACACGCGCACGCGTTCTGACTAAGCAGGAGGCGGAGCGGAAGAATGAGTGGTCCGAGCGGGGTTTTGTAGGGAAGCTTGGGACGGCAGAGAAGGTTGGAAGGGAATAAAGCATCGTGAAAAGGGATTTTGAGGATAAGTTGTCGTCAAATTGTATACGTGGAAGGAGATTTCGCGATAAATTGTGCAGATTTTACGCTTGGGGTGCATTGTTTGTCGGATAAATTTGTTCGTTCCATCGGATTGTGGAGGATTTACGATTTTCGTTTTATGTTAACGCGAAGTTAACAAAGGGGACCTTTTGGTGTTAAACTGCGTTATTTTCATCGTTACCTACGTCTTGGATATATTAGTCTGGCTAATTCCATTGTATCAAGGTAAATGATGCTTTATTAATTTATGCTATATAGATTTTTTAGGCTGGTTTGAAAGTTCATTTGACTTATTTACAAGTTTAATCCTATCCTCCAGTGCCAATTCACTCCCTTGCTAAAATCTTTTTAACTAACTTTCATTACTCTTAATCGTACGCGTTGGTACACTTTTACGCTCGCTGTTACGACTAACATCATTTACCGGGCGTTAACCTTACTCGATTAATTTCCTTTCTCATCAACAAGCTATTTAACGCGTTTCACTACCCCATACATACATACACATACACATACACATACGCATACATTTACACATACACATACACATTCACACACACACACGCACACACAAACACATACGCACATACCATCAAGATGGGTATCAACTTTTCCGCCTTGTTTGATCGGTTACTCAAGAAAAAGGAGATGCGCATTCTTATGGTGGGTCTTGATGCTGCCGGAAAAACTACCATCCTTTACAAATTAAAGTTGGGTGAAATCGTCACCACAATTCCTACCATCGGTTCGTTTTACTTCTCATCATACCTGCCAAACCCTTTTTCCCGTTCGTTAACTTAACTTACACGAATAATTGTCGGCGCGTGCGTATAGGCTTTAACGTAGAGACTGTCGAATATAAAAATATACAATTTACCGTTTGGGATGTCGGTGGACAAGACAAGATTCGTCCGTTATGGAGACACTACTTCCAAAATACTCAAGGAATTATATTTGTTGTCGACAGTAATGATCGTGACCGTATAATCGAGGCTCGTGAGGAGCTTCAACGAATGTTAAACGAAGATGAGTTACGGGAAGCCCTACTATTAGTGTTTGCTAATAAACAAGATTTACCCGTATGTATTGCCTCTTTACTTGTCATACTGTACGGTTTTGGTTCTTGACGTTAGCTAATTTCTCCCGGTAAAACGTTTTATCAAACTTTCCTAGAATGCTATGAATGCTGCGGAGATTACGGATAAGCTAGGTTTGCACAATTTGCGACAACGCTCTTGGGTATGTTAACTTTTCATTAACTATAAATCTAGAGTATGTGAGTGTATTCTAATGTGTGGTTTAGTTTATTCAATCAACTTGTGCAACATCTGGGGATGGTCTTTACGAAGGATTGGAATGGCTCAGTAATTCACTTCGCAAAGCTGGCCATAGTTAAACCTAATGATGCTTATACACACTTGTAACTGATAATTGGAATGAATTTCAACTTTTCTTAAATCGGTTAATCATAATGTTGTCCTACTGCGAAATGAGCATTCTTTTCCATCTGATTAGATTGAAGGATTTAGTGGTGTGTACACAAGAGAAATCACGCCCTCGGTATTGTCGTTACTGTTTTTCCATTTCCAATTTGATTGAAGTTTTTATAATTGGGCGTTTACATGGTAGAGTGTAGAAGTAATTTACAGAAGCAGATCGTGATGCGAACTCTGCGCTGGCGCTCTGCGGCTCCCGTCCACAATCACGTGCCGTGAACGGGCCGCTTATGTCAGCGACAGGGTGATTTTTCGGCGGCGCATCGCCATTTTATCGCGAAAATTTATCATCGTCAATAGCACATTAATCGGCATCGTTAATTCTTTCGTGCTTTGAAAGACCGGTGATTTATTTCCAGCAGTTTAATTTGCCAAAATTATATCTTCGCAGAGACAAGTTAACTTGCTCAGCTTACAAGTTATCACCGTGGTGTGTACCCCGTGAATAACCCCAGAAATGAGTGTAAGTGTATTAAAAGTTGGTGCGTGAGTTTATGAACTATTAAATTCTCCCGTTACGTTAACATACACGCTTCATCTTTAGCTACCCGTGCCAATCAATCCACGGCCAATGCTACAAAGTCTGTAGGTGTAAGAACAATTGTGTTCCTTGCCTGGCAAATATTGGTACAACTAAGCTAATACGGCTGATAATTTTTCACCTTTACGTGATTCTTCATTTATTCCTCCAGTGTGGATTCTGATGTTATAGTTCGCTTGAAATGGGGACAGCAAGAATACCACGGACGTTTAGTATCCGTTGATTCATACATGAACATCCAACTTGACCGAACCGAAGAGTTCATCAAGGGTAAAAGTGCCGGTATCTTAGGTCAAGTATTAATTCGGTACCGTCCTTTAAAGCTTCATTTATTGCCGTTATTGACACTTACACAATGCCTTTTACAGGTGCAACAATGTGTTGTGGATATCTGGAGCTTCCGAACGATCTGATCCTGACGTAGAAATGACCGGTTAACATTCTCGTTTATTATCTACACAACCTGCTCTCTGGAAACTTTCGCTGATTACAGGGAGCTTTTAAATGCTAAAATTGTTAATGCGTCCATGTCACAACCTCTTGACCCAGCTTAAGCTATTACTCAATTTCTTGAATAAATGATTTTGTGCCCGTACTATTCGAACTATTCGCTCGTATGTTCTGCTGTGTTGCCGCCGTCGTCGCCATCGCCGTCGGCACTTTGACCAATCTTTGTAACTGGGCTGGAAACAATTCTTCTGCTTTTATTGAACCGTCCTTTTGCATGGCGTAGGATTTAGTGTTCACCAAGAATTTGGCCATCCCATTTCCGTGCAATGAATCGCTACTCGTCCCAGATCCCGCTGTCGTAGATTCATTGAATATACTATTGGTTATTTCATCTAGCTCACACCGCAACAATACTGCGTTATCTTTAACCATTGGATCTTCGTCCATACTTTCCGTTACCTTGATAACATTGTAAATCGACTGTAAACCTTGAACCACCATATCAACGTTAACATCAGCGTAATTCAGGGTTGATTCACTGCCGGCTGTCTTAACCAATGCCTCCGTTCTAACCTCGTTTCGCCTTGCTTGAAGGAATCGATCATATCCCGCTACGTATTCTCGCAAAATTAACGTCCCCGCTCTACGCAAAATCGCCCGATCGACCGATTTTTCCATTATCAAAATCCCCGTTACCAAGTCAAGAATATCTTTCAGTGTTCCGTCATTCTTGACTTGACAAGCTGTAACAGTCTTGGTCGGTGTCATGATAACTTCACTCTTACTGCTCAATGATGACAGCTCAAATATACTTGCTATACAACATCGCAAAAGACATACTGCCGAAACTCGTATCCGCACATCTTCTTCGCCTTGATCCGAACTTTCATTCCATCCTGCTAGAATCCGGTCCAGTGTCTCCTGGGGAATTCCCTTATAGTTTGCGAAATAATCAAACTTTTTCTGCTCGTTACTTTTATCGTCATCGCCATCTTCATCGCCACCCGGCTCTCCCTTCAACTCTGAAATATCAGGTACTTGTCCACCCCATGCTTCATTGGCCTGCCGAACCTTTCTTTCCGACTCTGTCAACTTCTTTAACTTTTCTTCCAATTCTCTAAACCTTTTACCTCGTCGGCTTGCTACTTTAATCCCATTTTCGTAAACCATGCTAATTACTCCATCCTCTCTAGCTTCATTCCAGAGAATTTTTTCCCAAAGTTCGCCATCCTCTTTGATCTCCTCCATTAATCGTATTACAGTTTCTGCCAACCTTAATCGACTGTCCAATGAATTTCCCTGTTGTTGATCACTGAATTCACTAACTGCCATCCATACAATCGTTTTACCTGTACCAGACCCTATACAAGCTTTCGAAACGTTTATCCAAGCTTGTATTGCCCGGAGAAAAACAAACTCCTCATCATCCCGTTTAATTCTTTCCAGCAGCAACACACTAATCGAAATATCATCAATCACCTTGCTCTTGTCCCTGGCTAATTTTTCTAACTTTTGAATTCCTTCCACACGAATTGGTGGTTCTGCGTGCTCTATACTCTCTTCAATTTGCTCCAAAATCTTCCCTTTCGGATTCCCTTTTTCTACACTTGAATTACACGGATTACTCCTGGCATCTTTCCCAACTGCTTTCTCAGTGTTCGTTTTATCCATGTCTTTTGAATCCAAAATATTCTCCATCAATTGAATTTTCCTTAAACATTCTTCTATATTCTCATTCTTCGATCCCGTTAATCTTATCCTACAGGCGTCAATCTGTCGCAAAATATCCCCAATTTCTTTTGTTGCGCTGACCAGCTTTTGTGGATGAAGATTACTCTGCTCAATTGTCCATTTCAGCAGTTCAATCGTTAGTGAGAGCATCATTTCGCTATCATCCTGTTCCATATCCCATTCATTCCTTGATCTTGTTGACATTTTCAAAATTGACAAGAGATTAACCTTAACAAATTCCAATAACCGTGTTGTAGATCGTCGTAAAACATCCTGTGCACTATCCATCATACGTTTTGCTATTGCTGCACCATAAATCTGTCGTAAAACTGTATCACTTTCACTTGGCTCTAAACACAGCCAAATTTGAAGTGCATAAAAGAATACTTCGACCGTTGCATCTGCGTAATTCTCTTTTCCCTTTAACATTTCATCAAAAAGTTCAACATTCTGGTTTACCCATTGCAAACCCCCTGCTGCTTTAACCAGGGGGTTTTCAGGTGTAAAGCCATTGTCCGTCTGTTCACAGAGCATTTCAATTCCGTCCCCGCTTGATTCTCGACAAAATGTCCACCATTGGTCTTTCTCTTGTGTGCCCAAAATGAATAAGTTAACGCACTCAATTAACTCTTCTCGTGAAGTTATCTCATCAAATATCAATTTTACTAGCTCCTTGCTTTGTTCATACCAGCCTGTTTCCAATATTTCACACTCTCGCGATATTATGTACAACGTCCACAACGATGTACGAACCCTGTGAAGTAACCTTTTACTAACATTTGGATTTACCTTACTTTTAATAATCATTGTTAATCGACTTAACGATCGCTTTACACAACTTCCACATACTACAATACCTTTTGTCATACTTCCATGCCCACATGAGTAGTCCCCTTTCAAGCGTTTTTCTAATTCTGGATTCAGGTTAAGCAGAATCGGTTCTGCTAGATACTTCCACCCTACAGTATCAAATTTCTTTTGGCTTAGAATTCCCTTATTAATGATAAATCCTGCTACTATTCTGTAATCTTCTCCTTTCTCACCATCTAGTAAATCGTACAACTGCTCACGAATAGCCTTGATATGCTCCTCTCCGGTGACATTGCGTGGTACTGCAGATACTAAACGTGCACACTGCTCCAGTACATGGGGCGTAAAGATCAATGACATTTTGGAGTTCTTGTTAATTCCAGTTTCACTTCCACTACATTGGCCCATTGAAGCAATAAAATCGATAGTATGCCGTATACCATCTTTTCGCTTGGTTGGAACACTCGATAAAATGCCTGAAAATCCATCTCGAAGCCATTTAGGAATCATTGAGGCGCCTACGAGGCCCATAAGACTCGGTAATAGCCTTGATACTTGTACACTGCTCACTAATAAGCCTAGTCCCGTGTCCGTTTGCCTTAAACCATTCCATTCTTCCATGACACTATTGGGCACAAAGCAAACCAATCCATTTGCATTTAGTAAGTCCATTAGTGACTGATCAACTACGACTTGTCCGAACATAGTTAATTTATTTCCCGTATACAGCATTTGGTTAATGCGTTCCAAAGAGTCATTGAACAACTTTTGCTTTAAAATCTTATCATCATCCATCCAGCTATCTTCGCTTTCCATTAAAGTTTGATTCCTATATATCACTGACATACCCCTACGATCAAAGGGTAATTTGATTATGACTTGTAGGATGGGATAAAAGGCTTCAACTACGATTAGGTCTAGTAAGAAATAAATACTGCGCAAAACTGGGGAACTTCCTCCAAGGATAAAGTTCTCTTCTTGCTGAACTCTTTGCGAATTTTCCCACTTGCAAACGGCTGTTTGTATGCTTTGGAGTAAATTTAAAGCCACTTGAACTACCCTAGCCCGCATTATTTCATGATTGGGTGGGTTTTTACTTGCATCAGCACATTTGTCGTAAAGTTTCTTGATTACTTGATTCGTATTCTGGTTATCTGAAACTACGTTAAGTTAAGTAGTGGTCAAAATGCCACTCGGGAAGTTTTCAGTTAGTCCTGATATATGAACCCACGCAACATAAATTTGCCAGACACCCCACACACCCCCAACTCCATCCTAGCTTTTGCCATCACCCAAAACTTACCATGTTCATCTTTTTTACACAATACCGGGGACAAAAAATCATCACATTTTTCCACACTTGATTTCAATTCATTCATTTTTACTTGTTAGTTGCTATTTAACTCGTTAATTGTCACTTTGTATCTCTCTCATCCACGGTTACACATAATTTTGACATCAGGTCTAACACACACACACACACACTCTCTCTCTCTTTCCAAAACTTCCAAAACAAGCTTCGCCCACTGAATATTTATGATTAACTGTAAAATAATATCCTATCCCCATGATTCTTGTTTGCCTATTCCAGAATTCCCTAATTTTCCTCTTTTCCTCCTCCCCAAACCCATTTCCTATACATCCCGAGTCGCTTACTCAGCACCCAATGACGTCACGATCGTCTGGTCTGGGGCCCGCGCCTGGTCGCGCCTTCCGTGCTCGGCACCGGCAAATCTATGTTCCCTTTGCGTACGGATTTACGATGTGCCGAGATTCCGTATGCTTAGGCCGGCCACGTTCCAAGGACCAAAAAAATCATCACCAAAGTCTAGGTTGAAGCATTTAAGCGAGTCAATGGATACAAAGCTTATTCAAAAGTGTACGTTATCGTGTTTGACGCTTCTATTACTCTAATTTTATTTTTCACAAGCTTGTCCACTCTCTGCCTTGTTTTATTGCTTGATTAATTTGGACCTTTTAGCGTTTTCCATTGTACAATTAACCGTTTTACCGACTTGTCAATGATAATTTCTCAAGAATTACCCGAGAAGGATGTTGACTGTATGGGAACTTTTAATAATTCACATTCTCCTACGTCTAGTTTAGCGTGGAGTTCCGCCGACGATAAAGGCGAGAACACCAATTACTCAGGTATGCTTACATTTAATGCCCGCTGTACCTATGTGCACCACTTTGACGGGTACACACATTAACCCTTCCTCCCTTCCCCTACCTTGAGAAATGGCAAGCCATATTATCCATCCAGCAATTCGCCGGATAAACGACCCATGCATCTAGTATAAATTTAATTGCCTAACTAACTTTCCATAATTCGGGCGCTTTCGCAAATTAATCGTCTCACGTTAACCCTGCAAAAGCATATGAAAATTGGTCTCATACTGCGCCTTCATTTTCAACCAGTCATGCTACTCGACGAAAGACAACCGGTAGTGCTTCGTTCGGTTCACACCATTATTTTCATCATAATCATACTTCCGTTTTGTCTCCACCACTTGCCCAGGCTTCGTGTATACCACAATTATCATTGCGTATGCGAAGTCTGGGTGGTATGACATCTTCAGAACTACCTACCGATAACCAACTCGAATCACACTCTAGCATTGCCGATTCTCAAGACGATGAACTCGACTGTAACGACAGTCAACACAGTCACGAACCTCCTGTCATGTCAAACTATGCTCAAGATAATCATAACCCCGTTTCTTCTCCACACAATACTCCCCCACCCCCACCCATGCAATCTTCCGATAGCCCAATTACGCCTGTCGATACTGACATTGGTAATGTACAGACTATTTCGTTTACCAATTCGTGTACAGATCCTATTCCCGATCCTCCAAGCCCGGTCGACGTACTTGATCATACACTAGTCCCGGATAAACGTGAATCTGATCAATCGGTCAATGCCGAAAATTTTAACCCATCCCAAGTTCCTCGCACCACAACTACACTTCCCCCTTCACCATCCCCAGGCCCCATCATCTTTCACCCTATAAACTCGACTAATTCACATACTGTCAATCAACAATCTCCCTCCCCTCCTCCAAATCCAACGCTTCAATCTCCCCTCAACCCTGATCCCATCCATACGCAAATTACCTTGCACTCATTTCCTCCGGCGAACCATCTTTCTTCATTAAATACTCATCCCTTCTCCTCATTTCCCTGGTCACAGTACGCCTGCTATTCATCCGTAAGTCGCAAATTCACCTCCACAAGTACCACCTTAATATACACATCCCCAGGCTAACCCTTTCACCAGATTAATCCAAACAACGATATTAATCCTCTTGTTGAATCCTTTCCCCATCAAGAAGTCCAACCCACAACCTGCCAGATTTCATCACTGTCAGATTCTCGTCTTAACTCCGATAATCTCTCTGAATCATCACCTCCTCGTGATCTCGATCCCCCTCTTCCTACAAACTCGACTTGTACACCTCACGCACCTATCGTTAAAAGTAAAGTTCCCTTTCGCGTTGGCCTAAGTAAACGAGCGCGTATAACTCCTCTACTTCGCTCAGTGAACAATGGAACTGCCAAAAGTTAACTGTATCTGTCATATTTTTCATTCTAATCATACCATATTCTTCTTCCGTACCATGGCATTCCTCTTTCTAGTAAACTTCTGATTCCCGTCAAAATTATTTATACATCATTGGCCACAGAGTTGCTCGCTCCGAACTAGTCTAGAGGCTTGTAAGACAAGTTAACCTTATAACATTCTCGCATGTATTAAGTTACATGGGAATGTCTTAGACAGTTTTTTTCAATGATACTTTTCAAAATAAGATTTCGTTCATCGCCCGTATGTTCCTCCCTTCTCTATTCCACATTGAATAACTTGGTAAACAATATATATGCTGTATTAGACTGAAGATGTATAAGTAGAATCGTACTTGGGTATACAAAGTAATACGTTTGTGCCAATTTTACCAACCAAACTTATGTGGTCTGCGTTAACTCTTGACGTATAGCAAGAACACTGTCGACAATCACCGCATCTATTCCCTCTCGAACTTGTCGAGATACTAAACCAGGGTCATTGTTCATAGCTCCGTAACTTACGCATACTAATCCACACTCTTTCACCACCCGAATCAATCGAGGGCATAATACAAACGGTTCAGCAGCCGATACAATTCCCAATAGATTCCATCGACTAGCAAAGCGTATAGCTTCCTGTAAACTTGTCGCCCTGATATCACTAATTCGAGAAACTGAAGAATCTTTTCCTCCACTACACTCCATCGATAATCCTGGTGCTACATGAGGTACCCCAGCATCCGTCAAAAATAGTACAGGTATACTCGGCTGCTTAAAGCTCAGCATTAAACAAATATCTGGGTTAAACGAACTAAAGATAATGTTTCGCTTCCATCCCAAAGAATAAACTCTTGTTAGCACCGCATCCACAAATGAATTCATTTCGATTGCATACGCATCCATTTCATTCTCTTCTGATTCATGTAACATGGGATACTTTAATTCAATATTGAATCCAATGGATGTTGGTAGTTGTGTAAACATTTCTTCAAGTGTGGTAAATGGTGCTTGTACAAATTTCCCTCGACTATTTCCCTTGAATCCTTTCATCTTAAAATCTCGTGTATGGCTCATCCGTTCTTTCAAATCTTCCTCGTGTCTTTGCTGATCAGCGTGAATATGGCCCATGGAAAATGACCTTGTTCGCAAAGCTTTGCCAATTTGTCCTCCTTCATTCGTTAATCTATCTCCTTTACCACCGTTAACTAAAGTCGTGGGTGATAAACTTTGTCTATTCATATCTCCCCCTTCATATTCACCATCTTCCAATCCCTTGGATATCTTCCTTTCTAACTTGCAATCTTGCCCTTCAGTGTCTTGTCCATCCCTATTCAACAATGAACTATTACTATCCGTTGATGATACTGATGAGCTTAGAAGACTTTGAGTTAGCTTTTCCATAGAACAGCTTCCACTGATTGCCGGTCCTTTGTTAACACTTAAAAACTATTCCACTCTACTTTGTTAATTATTTTTCACTCCAAAAATTCCTCCATCTTCAATTACTCGCCTGCTCAGAAGTGAGTGTATGAACTGGAGCATCGAGCCCAGTCTCACTGACTAAAAAGTCATGATAAATCACCGGAACCAAATCCTTCGTTAATTGAACATCTAAGGATATTATACTATTCTTTAGTAAAATATCCTTATGCTTCCCCTTTAACTTGTTTTTGAAAATCCTTACCAAACTGTTAACCTTCATGTTAGCTCGTATATTCTAATCTTTTCAAAGTTACATTTCCAGAATTGCGTCGTTCAAAGCCTATCTTACCTCAACGTACGACGCTCCCAAGTTAGCCGCAGCTATGAATGACTAAATAAGTCTTAGCTTTGATTCTCATATCTTAATTCATACTTTTAAGTTAACCAACCTGAATCGTATTTTCACCCAATTGTAAACTCTTGCGACCCGGCATATTCTTACCCAATCCTAATTCCCGTTTAGTTACCCAAACTTCATCATATATCACATCACCACTGGTGCCCCACTTTCTACTCACCTCGATGCCCAATTAACATGGTGTTATCGAGCTTTTTCCAATACGTTTGATGCTCCGATATCAACATATTCGGATGGGCAAATGGCGTTATAACCAAAAAGTTGAAATTCACCATTCCAATCACATTTAACGTAGACGTCGCCAATATAGGTACACTTAGATCGCCTTGTAGTGATATTCGATTAGATCCAATGCGCGGTTTTACACTTGATAATAACGCCACTGCTCTTCCAATAACTCTATCATGTGCACCAGCGTACGTAGGAACTAAATCAAATAATAACCGTACATTTTCAGGCTTAGACGTCTTAAAAAGTATCGGTTCAGCACTCAAATTTTCCCCTACCAATGGAAGGTCAAATATAGCAGCAGGGGATACTCCAGTGTCACTTATCGCACCCGTTGCCGATATCACAACCGATAAACTTACGTCTAATTGTGTCGCATGAGCATCACATAGCCGAATATTATCAAGTTGAACCGCCGGTAAAGTTTTGCGCATGTCTGTGGATCCAAGCGTTACTAAAATCATACTTTCTTTATTCAAATATCGATGACCAAACGATTTAATCACTCCCCATCTGCTATGTTTCTCCATTGTATGACAATCCTGTAGTGACGTTTTGCGTCTAAAT